>CM077084.1:143725042-143965353 GCA_039513925.1 Platanthera zijinensis | reverse complement strand
ATCATATCTAGATCAAAAATCTTCAATACTTGTTCTTCGAAAAGTTGATCCTGAAAGACTTGGAGAACACGGAAAAACTAAAAGATTTGAAGACTTGGATCTAAAATCATGGATCGACTAGATCTAAAATAATAGGAATCATCTGAAAGAAACAATCCAGTAAATTTGGTGGAGGAAGATCGAATTGTGCAGCAATCTTGCGTGGGCCGAGAGATGTCGCGTGATACTGACTGAAGCCAACATATTATTTCATTTGGAATCCTTCTTTATTTTAAATTGAGCATGATTAGGGTTGAAGAATAATCCACCCTAAATATATATAGGTATTTTCCTTTGCAATGGCTAGAAAAGACCAACTATACCGGGAAGATCGTGAGATACTGTGCAAGGCATACTGCTCAACCCGAGCCGGAATTTATAAAACAGAACAAAATAACCCGAAGTAATATTTGTCGAGTATAGTTGAGGATACTCGCTGAACAACAATGAATCTCGACGAATTTTACTTAAATAAAATCAGCCCAATTGAACTGAACACTCGACGCCAAGCAGAAGAATCACTCGATGAATTCGATGAGTATCAGTTAGTATACTTGACGAATTCGACAAGCATCATCTAGTATACTCGACGCATTCGACGCCTAACCAAGTGATATTAGACGAATTTGACTTAGAAATTCCAGAGAATTAATGTCGAAATGACTCGATGAATTTGGCGTGTATTGACATGTACATTCGATGAATTTGGCGAGTATCGATTGATACATTTGATGAATTCGACGAGTATACACGATGATATTCGATGATTTTTACTTGACCGATTTTCCAACTTTTAGAGAATTTACCTTAAGTACATAAGATGAATTCGACGAGTGCTAGTAAGTATATACAATGAATTCGACGAATATCAAGGAGTATACGACGACTAAATCGAGGATAGTGCCTTAAACGATACTCGAATTGACAATTCTTTACTTCGGGTAACATGTTTCTGTTCGATTTCTAGATTTCCGATATACACTTGATCCTATCCTTGTTCCTGTCATGCAATTGGGAGTAGAAGTACAATAACCGACAACAGAGAGATTACACGTGAGTGAACATATTTGCCTAAACAATGAAGGATTACATTGTATAGTCCTATGTTTATTGACCCACAATAACCTGACATTGGAGTGTACTCAGAAATATAGTCTTGCAAGCACATAACTAAAACACACAACATAAAATACAACTCAATTCATCTTAGCTTAATGAGACCCTTCTTCAAATCAGGGTAATTGTTGATACAATACCCAACACATGCATACACACACGCACAATGCTATGCCAATATAGACCTTTAGTTCCCACTTTTCAAGAAGGTAGCTAACCTCTCAGGCGTCATCCGTCATGGCTAGATGGTGACAGAAGAGTGGGCGACTCCACTAGTAGGTGGGTATCCACACTACCAGGCCTAGGCCTCCGTATGCTCAACGCTAAGAACACAATAGTGGAGCTCATGCATACTATGACTCAGAGGGGTCCCGGGTAGATGTGTACTAGGAACACAGCCTAACTGGCCTATCGTTGTGGCACGGAAGGGGCCTCTGGGAGCGTATCACCAAAGGATCTAGCCCAACCATCTACGGGCACAAAAGGGGCCTTAGGAATGAGCACCGAGGACACAGCCCAACCACCCAAGGTCTATCAGTCAACTCATGTCAGTGTGATGACTTGCGAGCCCGTAGACAAGCCACACTATCCGGATTATTACACCGCATATAAGTTCACTGGCAAAGCCAATAAACATTCAAGGGCTCCAACCGAGTCCCTTATCATCATACCAATCTCAAGCGGTCACGTACACACGCACTTCCAACCCTTTCACATTTTTGTGCTCCCAAGCATCCAAGGTTTCACAATTAACATAGGTTTTCAAGCCACCTTATACACCACACTAGTCCTACACTACTACCCATAGGGAGACACAACTCTAAGCAGTGGAATAACCTAATCATTTCTTCAATCTTTAAGGTCAAGATTCAACATATTACATGGCCATGAGATTTACCTCATCCAATTCTTTTCTTATATTCAAGCATTCAACAAATCATTTATGCTTCTTGATGCTCACCGCGTGCCCCCTTTAGAAAGAAGATTTTTTTTTTTAATTACTAAGAAGGGGTGGTTTAGCTTAAGTGGGTGGAGCCCGCGGGCGATTTTTCGTTTTAATTTAAGATTTCAATGAAAGGAGGCAAGTGCACCTATCGTAAGTAGTGCATGATATTTCAGTGGGGAATATCGGGGTCATATTGTTCTCGGGGTCGGGTTGATTATTTCTACTCCTCCAGGAGTGACTATTATTTTACCGAAAATAACTTGTCGGGTTTTAACTATTTAACTAAGGCGGCTTACTAAATGCAGAAAGTAGACTTAGAAAAACGATCGATGAAGAAATAACGCTCGGTATCGAATCAATTAGGACTAAAATAATTTTAGTTAACTAGAGATCCTAGGTTAGAAATTAATTAAATGGCGACTTGGCCGTGGAGGTTCCATAAAAATGAGCTCACCTATCTCTAGGGATATCGCTCACCGGAACAATAAGACTATTCGACAGAGCTCTAGTTTGACGAACGATTCCTCTTAATGTCTACATTACGCTAGAAACCCCGTTATTGGGTGGGGAACCCAATCCGGGAGAATTACGCTTCTCCTCTCTCGAGGTAGTGCACGCAACTCTCTTTACCCAAGGGTGATCAGTCCATATGCACGGCCTCTCGGCTAGCTAGCATATGGACAACGGAAATTGATCCCACACATTGATATGTGGTCCTACGCGTCGTATACTCAGGGAAAAACCTTAAGAGCTTTAATTAAAGAGAAAAAGAAGACCTTTAATTATTTAAAAATATTTTTGTCCCAATGCTCTTCAATACTGAGGGCTAAGAGCAATTAGCCACTCATCGGAATGGTTATGGCTTATGGCTTTGGTGAGATATGAGTTAATAAATAAACACTAAATGATTATAAAAATACTGAAAAAGAACTCATGCAAACCAAAGCCATAAAAAAGGGAATGACATAATTGAAATTACGAGTCCTACTCAAACGAGTAGGCGGGAAATTGCAAGTCCTACTCAAACAAGTAGGCGGTAAATTGCAAGTCCTACTCAAACGAGTAGGCAGCAAATTGCAAGTCTTACTCAAACGAGTAGCCGGTAAACTAAAGCTGAAAAGAAAGTAGTAAAATTGCAAGTCATACTCAAACGAGTAGGCGGGAAATGAAAGCAGTAAAGAAAGCAAAAAAGGAAAGCAAAAAAGTCTATCTCGTACACGCACACATTATACATAATTGAAGAAAGCAGTAAAAGGAAAGAAATAAAGAAATCGATAAAATCTAACCCCTACACGCACACACTCTATAAAAAGAGAAAAACGAAGTGATCGAAATATTAAAACAATTAGAAATCTACTCCTACAATATGATAGAAATGCATAAAGAGAGAAAATAAAAATTAAAGGAGCAAGAGTTTTGAAAATTAAAAACAAAAATCAAAGTGTTACAAAAATTAAAACAAATAGATATTCATTCTTATAACTTTATAGAAATGCTAATAAAGTGGAAATAAAGTCAAAAAGAACAAAAAGTTTTACAAAAAATTAAAAGACTAAGTTGAAAGAAAACAAAACCACTCTAAAACCATTTTTAAAAATTCATAAGAATGAACATAAAGAAAGTACTTAAACAAAACAAAAAATATAATGGCAAATGAGAAGAAAAGCTAGTACAAAGCTAAGTAACAAAAAAATGAAAACAGAAAATTACTTTTACTCTCATACACACACACACACACAATTATTTTAAAGAGAAAGAACAAAGTGTAAAACAATGGATAAAATGGAGAGATAAGTGAGGCAACCAAATGAAATTACATACAAATATAAGGATAGAAAATTTAAACATTTTATTAAGCTAAAAAGATGGTTACCAAAAGCTAAAACAAACATAGAGAGGGATTGAGAAAGTTCTCCTTAGATGGCAAGGAAGAACACTTAGGCAGCCCACAACAACAAAATGTGCTCAAAAAAGTGAACCCTTGGTCCATACAGTTTTTTCCTATTTATAAACAAAAAAATAGGTGGCACGTTATTGTGTAGGGGAAGCCAAAATTCTGATGACTGGCCTAGTTCGGGAAGCGCGGGTACGGGACATGTCGTGGCCACGGCCGTTGAGTGTCGACAAAAAGCATCGAGCAGCGAATGAAAGCGTCGAGCGGCGATCGACAAATGTCAAACGTAAAGTCACAGTGTTGAGCGCTGATTGACGAACGTCGAACAGCGATTGAAGAACGGCGATCGACGATTGATGAACGGCGATCTAACTGGCATTGAGTCTAGTTTGACAAACGTCGAACGTCTAGTATTGAGTCAAGTTCGACGAACATCGAGCGTTGAGTGTTGAGTCAAGTTCGACAAACGTCGAGTCAGCTAGCGTGACACGGGCGTGGCTTCAACATTTCTTTGTAGACAGCAGATTTCTGCTGAAATCAAAGTAATATGCCTGGTCACGTGCATGACCTTGGTGACATGGGGTGTACTTTGAGAAATTTCGCTTTTTCTGAAAAATTTCTGAAAATCAAAATAAAGTTAAGTTAGAAGAGTATAAACAAAAAGAAACATATTATTGAACAAAAATAACAAAAATAACAATGAAAATAAACTAAACGACCTAATTAAAGTACTGAAAAATACGTTTATTTACAACTTATCACTTCTACCTGATCAACACCTCTTTATGAAGGATACAACACTTGTTCCTCCAAGGTTTGTAATTCATTACATAGCTTTAGATTACATGTTCAATCATCAGGCATCATAATCAAGCGCATCCTTACCGGATTTCACGAATAACCTTTTGTTTATACAACATCCAAAACCAATAGCTTATCATAGTAACGAATTCATAAGATAAATTCAAACAAACTTCAATTTTATGAATAAACATTAATTTATATAAACCCTTTATTTACGTGTGATAAGTTCACCCAAACCAAATATCCTTTAACTACGATCATCTTATGGAACCCAAACAGTGTTGCCACTTTGACTAAACATTCATAGGGCTACAAGACTCCCCATCAATGGGAAACCATCAGTTGGAAAGGTTTTTCCACGAACTTCAACTTTTGTGTTCAGCCTGAAACCTATAAGTGCACAAATTATGGCTTAAAACAAGCATGAAGCCCACTGCGCACAGAAAATAGATTTCTGCACGCATCTTAAAGTCAAACGAACAACAACAGTTTGTCTTCTTCCTTTAGCCATTCCTACAAATTATGAACAACTCTTCCTCCTCCCTTATTCACCGTCAATAGACCCCTATTCTTCATGAAACCAAGTCCATCTCCCTCATAATGATTGGAGGAGAGGTTGAAGACAATAAAACCCTAGTATAAAGGTCCTAGCATTGTCTCTACCTAGGAGATCATCATTTCTCACCGAAGTCAAACTCTTTTGGCCGACATCTCTCCTATTCATAACTAAAGATCTAGCAACAAGGGAGAGGGTAGGCTGCTCACCTCATTTCGAGCCATAGATATCGTTATCCTTCTTTGCGGCATGACGACATCGACCTTAGCTCTCGCTATTCTTTTCTGGGGAAAGTTTGTCCTATTCCTTGTCCTTCCAAGAAAACCTCTGCACTCTTCATTCTCTAAGGGAAATCGGAGAAGAATCCCGTCGGCCAAGCCTTGAATGAACATATATAAAGGGAGCGGCCAAATGGTTCTAGGGCTTCCCGATCAGGGAGCTACCGCCGCACGGTAGCATGCTACCGCCGCGCAGTGACCTCTAAATTAACTTCCTCCGCAAGCCACCGTCTAAACTACCCACACAGGTGTCGCCACCTATACTCAATCACCGTGTAGCACTCTTACTACCGCCACGCAGTATCTTACCAAGAGCCATGATAAATAATTTTGCGGGGCTATCGCCGACAGTATCAGTACCGCCAGGCGATAGCTTATAGAGCCATACACCGATAAATCAGTCGGCTATCGCCGCACTGTATCCTTCTACCGCTATACAATAGTACTCGACAACCTTTTATCTACTCAACGCTCTCAACTCCTATGGACGTTCTTAATATATACTCAATGACCTCTACCGCCACACGGTATATACAACCGCCATGTGGTAGTACTCGATGATCATCGATTACACTCGATGATCACTCAACGCCCTTGACTTCTCTTGATATTCACCGAATATACACGACGATGGCTACCTCCGCACGGTACCTACTAACGCAGCGAGGTACTGTCCAGACACTTAGTTTCAAGTCGGCACTTCCCCGACTCAGGCGCAAGCCTTTCCACCAGTGCACCCCGAGCCCAAGTTAACTCACTTGATTGGAAATATGGACGAGGGGTCTAATGCGAATCAGGATGTTACAAATCCTATAAACAAAATAAAAGATTTCATCCCCGAAATCAAGCTAAGTCTACGAGGAAGGTTAAGATTATTAGAATAAGGTATGCTTTTTTATTTACCTTGGGAAAACTGCACCGGGTAGCGCTTCCGTATCAAGTCCACCAACTCCCAATTGTATTCCTCTTTTCCATGATTAGACCACTGGACCTTCACCAAACGGATGCTCTTTCGCCACAAGCATCTTGTCTTGGTGTCCACTATCCGCACCAGCTATAATCGTACAGACCTATCGGTTGTCACTGTTCCATTTGTAATGGTAATATGCTGATCGGGTCGTAAGAGTACTTCGTAGGGTGTTATCCTAATGCTATTGTGATAACTATTATTGTATGAAAACTCCACTAGCGGCAAGAGCCTTTCCCATGGCTCGCCCCTATCTAACACGCACAATCTTAATAGATCTTACATGGTTCTGATGGTCCTCTCAGACTGGCCACCCGTCTGAGGATGAAAAGTTGTACTAAAGGTAAGGCGGGAGCCCATATATGCTTGAACTACCCTTCATTCCTTGGAAGTGAAGCGGCCATCACAGTCGGAGACAATTGTCCTGGGCATCCCATGGTACTGAAAAAACTGCTCCACAAAGAGACGCACCAAACATCTACATGCGACTTCTTACTCATGGGAATGAACCTGGCAAATTTCGTCAAGCAATCCACAATCACCCAAACTGAATCATTCCCAGAGCACGAATGAAGTAACCTGTGGACAAAATCCTTAGAGATATCTTCGAACTTCCAATCAGGGATGGGAAATTACTGTAATAATCTTCCCGGGCTCTTACACTCCACCTTCACCCTTTGACAAGCCTCACAGTATGTAACATAAAACTAAACTGCTCTCTTCATTCCTGGCCAAAACATGGTCTTCTACAGGTCCTTATACATTTTGGAAATCCCGGGATGTAATGAATATGTAGTGCAATGAGCCTCTCTCAAGATGTCTTCTCAGATTCCACTACCCTTGAAAATATAGAGCCTGCTACGGAAATGAATGAGGCCTTCCTTCAAATCATACTATTAAGCAAAACCATTCTCTATTTCTTTTACCATAGGGGATAAAGTAGCATCCTTCACTTATTTTGCCCGGATTCGTTCACGGATGTCACATACTATGCTCACGGAAACCAAGTATTATGTATACTTCACAAAGTGATTCTAACTTACAAGCATAATTTCCATCTCTTCGAGCACTCGAGTCAATTCCATAGTCATCATTCGAGACTCATGGCTTGACGATGGTATCTTCCTATTTAGCGCATCAGCTATGGAGTTTGCCTTCCTGGGGTTGTAGTTCAACGTAAATTTATATTCAAGCAAAATTTCTAACCACTGCCGCTGCCTTAAATTCATCTCCTTCTGAGTGAGAACATATTTGAAATTTTAGTGGTCCAAGAAGATCTCGCAGTGGATGCTATATAAATAATGTCTCCAAACCATTAAGGCGAACATCACTGTTCCCAATTCCAAATAGGGCACAGGGTAATTTACCTCATGATTCTTTAATAGTCTCGATGAATAAGCAATAACACGCCCATGCTGCATCAACACTGCTCCCATCCCTTAATAGGACGCATTAGTGTAAACCTGAAATCCTTCCTTCCCGGATGGAAGGGCTAGGATTGGTGCGTAGGTAAGCCGGTACTTCAGGTCTTGTAAAGCAGCCTCACACTGAGGCGTCCACTCATATGGCACACCATTCTTTGTTAGGGCAGTGAGAGGGAAGGATATTTTTTAAAATCCCTCCACAAACTTGTGGTAATACCCCGCAAGTCCAAGAAATCTTCGAATATTTTCCGCCAATTTCAAAGGCGACCATTCCTTCACGGCACGAACCTTGGTCGGGTCTACCACTATTCCATCGCTGTTAATGACAGGGCCCAAGAAGGCAATCTCTCGGAGCCAAAACACGCACTTGCTGAACTTAGCAAACAATGAGTGCTCTCTTAATTTCTTTAAAACTAAGGCCAAGTGTTCAACATGTTCCTTCTCTGTCTTCAAGTAGACCAAAATGTCATCGATGAAGATGATGAAAAAGACATCCAAATAAGGCTAGAACACCTTGTTCATCAAACTCATGAATGCGGAAGGGGCATTCGTGAGCCCGAATGGCATCACTCTGAACTTTATAAACTGTATCTCGAGCTGAATGATGTCTTCTGAATATCTTCCTCTTGAATCCTCATTTTATACTACCTCGAGCGCAAATCTAATTTGGTAAACCAATGCACCCCACCAATTGATCAAATAGTTCATCAATCCGGGGTAAAGGATAGATGTTTCGTACTGTCAGTTTGTTGAGTTCCTGATAGTCTATGCACAACCGTAGTGGTCCATCTTTCTTATTAATAAACAAAACAGGGGCTCCCCAGGGTGATCAACTGGGACGAACAAACCCTGATTCCTCCAACTCCTGCAATTGAACTCTAAACTCAACGAGTTCCTTTGGAACCATTCTATAAGGGGCTTGAGAGATGGGCTTGGCTGCCGAAGCTAAATTAATCTTAAATTCAACTTCTCTATGTGGGGGTAATCCCAACAGCTTCACGGGAAATAACTAAGGAAAATTTAGCACATCTTTCATACTCGCTGCCATCTCATTTAGTTTGAAACATATCATATACACCTCTTCCCCTTTCATATGTGCCTTAAGGGCCTGGATTAAAGACAACAACATTCGGGGTGCAAATCTAATACCATGGAAAATGATCTCTGAGTCCCCATGCCTCAAGGTGATTTGCTTTGTCGCACAATCAATTCTAGCATGGTGTCAATCCAACCATGTCATGCCCAGAATGAGATTTAATTCTGGCATCCCAAACACTATTGCAAGGGTTTCAAAAAAACATCCTCCAATATACACTTCCAAATAGCACTTGGCGGATTTAGTCATCTCGGAGCTGTCTAAGAGGCGTACTATCTAAGTGACACTGGTGAAATATTGCATGCCATCTATATCTTTTATGAAGTCCGCCCAGATAAATGAATGAGTAGCACTAGTATCAAATAAGGTGTGGGCTAGTTTTCCACCAACCATCACGGTCCTAAGTGTCAAATTATAGCAGTCTCAATGCTAGATTCCTATCACAACTCAGGAAAGCAAAGGGCAAATGCTCATAATGTATTAATCAGATTACGACATACCTGCAATCACATCCTGATAATACGTTTTGTAGCCTAAACTATTATCGTATTTTCTAGTTTATAATGTACAGATCATGTCTTATTATTTTATTTTTTATCATTTTAATGAAAATATTATTGCCACTAACATTTTCTTGTCTTTTTGCAGGTTTCCAAAAGTTTAGCCAAAAATGACCTGTCATGCCCCCCTGTCACACCCTCCCTGGGTGTGACCTAGGGCGTGTCACCCAATCCCGAGGAAGCCTGATGACAGAGACAAAATAACCGGAAAAACGGTTGTCACACCCCATTGACATGCCCTCCCCGGGCATGTCCCAGGGCGTGACACAGGCGGTGTCGCCCTCTGCCTGAAGCCTGCTTCCGCATTAAATGCTATTTTGCCTCAACACGCAAACAGTACTGTCACACACCCTGTCACGGCGTGACATAGGGCGTGACCCCTCCTTTTCCGATGACTGACGAATTTCCGACCAATGATTTCGACGCGACTTGCGTGTCACGCCCACCCTACACGGGCGTGACCTAAGGAGTGTCAACCGACGTACAGAAGCAATCATCCTTCCTGCCAGAATCAAGAGCCTGAGGTTAACCCCTGTCACGCCCCCTGACACGCCCCCCTAGGGCGTGTCGAAGGACGTGACCAACCCGTGAACTTTTCCTATAAATTCAGACCCCTCCTTCCATTTCAGCAAGCTTGGGTTGAGAGAGGAGGTGCTGCCCCTTTGTTTCTTTGTCTTTTTCATGTTCTTCCCTCTCTCTCTTCCTTATTTTGTAATTTTTCTAATCCTAGCTTAGTTCTTCTTTTGTTTTAGCTTTTGTAATAGCTTTTGTAATAGCTTTTAGCTTAATGTTATGCTAGCCTTGTTTTCATTTCCATGCAAGTATAGCTCTTTCATTTTTCATGCAAGTGTAGCTCTCTTCTAGTATTAATATAAGTGCTCTTTTCTTACTTGTGTTCTTATTATGCTTTACTACTCACCCCCCTCCTCCACTACATTATGATTAACTAATCCTCCTTATACTTGATCTTGATGATCCGAGGTTCGAGTGATTAAGTTATGATGCTTTAATTCTACCTTTTCTTTTTTAGGGTTTAAGACCATGAATTACTCTTGAATTATCTTGTGTTGTTGATATATCATCAATATATATTCTCCACCTTTGTTTTCATTCTTCGCTAGCTGAGAGACCGATAGTTTGAAGTGAGTTCTCAAGAGTAAAGGGAGTTGTACGCACCCCTAGAGAGAGGCAGACGTCCAAATCTCCCGGATTGGAGTAAAATCCAATCGTGGGGTTCACCGCGTAAAGCGAGCTTTAGGCCTCCGATTTAGACGAGAGTCGGTCGGACCTTCCTAAACTCAGTTGGGCACGACTTCGAGAGAAGCGTGTTCAAGCTTTAGGAACCTCCATGGTCAAGGACCTTTACCCTATTAAGTTTAGGTTTTTATCGCATTTCTTAGTCGACTTTAGTCGAGGTGATTCTTGATCCAGTGCATTTCCATTTCATATTTTCAGCCCTTCGTTGTAATCGCTTCTAATAGCTCTTTATTTAACTGTAGTAGTTCTCTTTCTAGCTTAGTTTTATTTCCTTTATAGCAATTAATTTCTCTAAACACTAGTTTTTCCGTCGATAAAATAATAGTCTTCGTGTGAGTAAGTGTATTCAACAGTTCCCGGATTTCAGTACGACACTTGTGTCCCCTAGCTACAGTTCGATAGGTATACTTGTCTCATTGGATTGCTAGTTCGGTTGCTTTTATTTTCTTCGAAGCTTAGCGACTACCAAGTTTTTGGCGTCGTTGTAGGGGACCAACGTTCGTTTATATATTGAAAACACGAACCTATTAATTTTATCTCTTCTCTTTCTCATCCCCTTTCTTAAAATTTTTAAAAATAATAATAAAAAATTATTACCGCTCTTAATAGTAACCAACTTCACAATTTTTCTACGCCGCCTAATTCTCTCATAAAGGGCAAAGCGGCTTTAAGTGTCGCTATCTTGTTTAGTACCTTGCGAACCCTTCACCGGGTAGTCCTTGGGAAGTTCGGGAGTTAATCTATTAAAAAAAATCTATTTCAAAAAAAAATCTAGCTTTTTTTTTCTAGTTTATTTTTTTTCTCTTTCTTCTCTTCTCTTCTTTTAGTGCATGACCCGCGGGAGTCCGTCAGTTATTTTGGACTTGGACCACGAAATTGAGCGTACTCTTCAGAGAAGATCATGATTTCAAGATCCTACTATCCAAGTGTCGGTTGAGGACTCCGAGTCATTCTCTACTCTAAGAATGGAAGAACCCAACGTAGATGTGCAGAGGACTATGTCCTATTATGCACGACCGAATCTCAAGGGAACAAAATCAAGCATAGTCTGCCCTACTATAGCAAATAATAACTTCAAATTAAAGCCTAGCATAATTCAAATGGTGCAGTAGTATGTGCAATTTGACGGACTTCAAGATGAAGATCTGAACGCACATATAGCAAGCTTTCTTTAAATTTGTGACACCTTCAAGATAAATGGTGTCACAAATGATGCTATTAGGCTAAGACTCTTCCCCTTCTTTTTAAGAACTAAAGCTAAGCAGTGGCTTAACAATCTACCTAAGAATAGCATAACCACCTGGAATGGATTAACCGAAAAATTTTTGGCGAAGTATTTTCCGCCAGCTAAAACTGCAAAACTTTGGAATGACATCTCTGCCTTTGGACAAATAGACTTCGAAACCATATATGAAACTTGGAAAAGATTTAAAAAATTATTAAGACGATGCCCACATCAGGCGCTGCCTGTATGTTTATAAGTGCAGACGTTCTCTAACGGGCTAAATCAAAGCATAAAGTAAATGATAGACGCAACTTATGGCGGAACTTTAAATCATAAGACCCCGGAAGTAGCTCTTGAGCTTTTTGAGGACATGGCCATGAATAATTATCAGTGGAATGTGCCTAGGTCCTGCCCGAACAAGCCTACAGGTATTTTTGAAGTGTACAACGTCTCCCAGCTAGCTCTATAAGTAGAAATCCTAAGCAAAAAGATAACGGAGATGACTGCTGCCTCCGCCCCTCAGGTATGGAAATCTGCAACTCCTTCCCCCGAACATTTAGATTTTGTTAACAATATGACTAGAAAAGATTTTCATAATTTTTCTGCTCGAATTTTTCTGCGCATGGTTTTAATTTTCCGAATAGTTATACTCCTGCCTTAAGAAATCATCCGAATTTTTCGTGGAGTAATCAATCGAACACGATGCGCCCGCCACCTCAAAATGATTTTTCTGCATCACATCTACCTCTTAAAAATTATCCAAAACCTCCAAGCTTGGAGGAGTTACTCTCCAAATATATCGCAACAAATGACGCTACGATAAAAACCTTAACTAGAAGCATTAAAAGTTTTGAAAACCAAGTAGGACAGCTCGCTAAAATTATTTCTGAGTGACCCACATGGTCTCTTCCTTCAAATACCGAGCCCAACCCGAGAGAGCAAGTGAATGCTATAACTCTTCGGAGTGGGAAGCAAGTTCCCAGTATGGTAAGTGAAGAGCCCGAGGCAAGCTCCGCCCGCACTTTAAAAAATCAAAGCTCCGCCCCGTTTAAAAAATTCCACCCTCTGCTGAAGAAGTTATCACCCCCGTTTTAGAAAAAGATCTCACTCCACCACCAATCTTTAAAAATAATCCAAATCCGCCTTACCCTTCTGAACTTAATAAACAACGTCAGGACGATCAATACTCCCGTTTCTTAGAGATGTTTAAGCAAATCCACATAAATCTGCCCTTCCATGAAGCGATTTCCCAGATGCCGAAGTACGCCAAGTACCTTAAGGACCTCCTGACCAACAAGAAGAAGTTAGAGAACCTTTCGCACGTCACGTTAAACGCCGAGTGCTCTGCGGTTTTGACAAACGGCTTACCAAAGAAAATCAGTGACCCGAGTAGTTTTTCTATTCCGTGTGTCTTTGGTAATCTTTTTGTCAAGAATGCATTAGCCGACTAAGGTGCGAGTATTAACCTGATTCCCCTCTCGTTGTTTAAAAAGTTAGGAATTGGTAGCCTCAACCCCACACTCATGAGTATCCAGCTCGTCGACAGATCCGTCAAGTACCCGTTAGGAATCGTGGAGGATGTCTTAGTTAAAGTTGACAAGTTCATCTTCCCGGTGGACTTTGTCATTTTGGACATCGAAGAAGACGTCGAGGTTCCCCTGATCCTTGGCCGACCCTTCCTTGCCACCTCCCGAGCTATCATTGACGTAAGCAATGGTAAGCTCTTCCTTTAAGTAGGCGACGATGAAGTCACTTTCTTCATTTCACCTACGATGAAAAACACCATAACAAATGATGACTCCTACTTTTTCATAGATGTTGTTAGTGATGAATCCTCCTATTGCCTCTCTAATTTTAAAAACAATTTTCTGATTTTTGTTCCTCTTCTACTCATCCATTGAATCGCTGCAAGAAGTCTCCTAGGCCACCAGCTTCACCCCTTTTAATTTTCCATCTAAAAAGATCTGCGAAGATACAGTATTTATAAAAGAAAGAATTTCTCAAAGCTCTTCTAAAGAACCCCCTACCCTAGAACTTAAAGAACTTCCTGAACATCTCAAGTACGCCTTCTTAAAAAAAGACTCCAAGCTGGCAGTTATAGTTTTGGCCTACCTCACGGATGTCCAAAATGAAAAACTCCTTTTAGTTTTACGTAAACATCGCCAAGCTATTGCTTGGCAGATATCGGATATCAAGGGCTTAAGCCCATCTTTCTGCACTCATAAAATTTTAATGGAAGATAATTCGCATAACTCCATTCAACCTCAGCGGCGTATAAATCCCAACAAGAAAGAAGTTGTTAAGGGTGAGGTTATGTAATTATTAGACGTAGGAATTATATACCCTATATCAAATAGTAAGTGGGCTAGCCTTGTTCAGGTAGTATCAAAGAAGGGAGGGATAAAGGTAGTTAGTAATGAAAATAACGAATTAATCTTGACACGGACGGTGACGGGTTGGCGTATGTGAATAGATTATAGGAAGCTGAATGACGCCACCCACAAGGACCACTTTCCTTTGTCATTTATTGACCAGATTTTAGAACTATTATCCGGCCATAGCTTTTATTGTTTTCTCGATGGCCTCTCGTGGTATTTTCAAATCCCCATCTCTCCCGAGGACCAAGAGAAAACTACGTTTACTTCTCCCTTCGGCACCTTCTCCTACCGAAGAATGTCGTTTGGATTGTGCAATGTGCCAGCGACATTCCAGCGATGTATGCTTTCTATCTTTGACAAGTACATAGAAAGCATTATGGAGGTATTTATGGATAATTTCTCCATGTTCGGCGATTCCTTTGATAGATGTTTAGAAAACCTCGAAAAAGTCTTAGAACGATGCGAAGAAACTAACCTTTCCCTAAATTGGGAAAAATGCCATTTTATGGTGAGGGAAGTGTTAGTTTTGGGTCATAAAATTTCTGCGAGATGTATTGAGGTAGATATTGCGAAGATAGGAGTTATCGAGAAGCTGCCACCGCCTACGAATATAAAAACTAGAAGAAGTTTCTTAGTTCACGCTGGTTTCTACCACCGCTTCATAAAGGACTTCTCCAAGATCACCAAGCCCCTTACCCATCTTCTAGAAAAAGGCGCCCCATTCATTTTTGATGACTCTTGTCTTTCTGCCTCGAATTAATAAAATAAAAGTTAATTAACGCACTGATTATGATAACTCCGGTGTGGGACCTTCCATTTGAGATAATGTGCGATGCGAGTAGTTTCGTGGTGGGAGCCGTATTAGGTCAGCGCATATCTAAAAACTTCAACCCCATCAATTACGCTAGTAAAACGCTCACCTCTGCACAGAAAAATTACACCACGACAGAGAAGAAGCTCCTAGCTATAGTATTCGCTTTCGATAAATTCCGTCCTTATATTACACTTTCGGAATTTATTATTTTACGGACCTCTCGGCCCTCTAATATCTTCTTGCCAAAACGGATGCCAAGCCGCGCTTGATTCGCTTGGTCTTACTCCTCCAAGAGTTTGACTTAGAGATTCGTGATAAGCGAGGAGCCGATAACTTGGTTGCCGACCATCTCTCCCGTCTTGATAACCCTTTTATAGAAAAGTTAGATGAAAAATCTTTTAATGATTATTTTCCTGATGAGAAGCTGCTTTCAATTAACACATCCACTTCTCCTTGGTTCGCACACATCGCCAACTATTTAGTGGCTCGGGTGCTCCCAAAAGAGTTCTCCACTCAACAAAAGAAGAAATTCTTTTCTGAGTTGAAGAAGTACTTTTGGAATGACCCGCATCTTTTCAGAATCTGTGCGGACCAAGTGATAAGGACATGTGTTTCTTATGAAGGAGTTGATATTTTAAAACACTTACATGAAGGTCCGACAGGTGGGCACTATCAAGCTGCTCGCACCGCTCACAAGGTGCTTTGCACGGGTTTTTACTGGCCTAGCATGTTTAAAGATGCGAAGCCTTTGTGAGTAGGTGTGATAGTTTCCAATGGTCGGGCAACATTTCCAATAAAAATGAAATGTTGCAAAATTATTTCCTTGAGTGCGAAATTTTCGACCTTTGGGGAATCGATTTTGTTTTCCCCCTTCCTTCTAGCTTCGGAAAAAAGTATATTTTAGTTGCCGTTGATTATGTTTCATGTTGGGCCGATGCCCAAGCTCTTCCTACGAACGACTCCCGAGTTGTAGTTACCTTTTTGAAAAAATTGTTTTCTAGATTCGGTGCACCGTGCCCCATCGTTAGCGATAGGGGTTCCCATTTCTGTAACGCATAGTTTTTAAAAATCCTTACCAAATACTGCGTTACACATAAGCTTTCAACTGCCTACCACCCCCAAACTAACGGACAAGTCGAAGTAGTAAATATAGAAATAAAAAGAATATTAGAAAAGATAGTTTCAACTTCTAGGAAAGACTGGTCAGCCAAATTAGACGATGCTCTATGGGCCTACCGAACAGCGTACAAAACTGCCCTCGAATGTACGCTGTATCGGCTGGTCTATGGAAAATCGTGTCATTTACCCGCAAAATTAGAACACCGTATTTTTTGGGCCTTAAGATTTTTAAACTTTGATCCTCATTCAGTCGGCGACCTTAGAAAATTTCAACTCAATGAACTCGATGAGTGGCTCTCTTACGCATATGAAAATAACAAACTTTTTAAAGAGCAGACGAAGCGTTTGCATGATAAGAACATAAGGAATCTGAAAACCTTTAAGTCGGGCGACCAAGTTCTTTTATATAATTCTCGATTGCGTTTATTTCCTGGAAAAATAAAATCCATTGGTCTGGCCCCTTTTCTGTTTTAGAAGTATTTTTGTATGGTACTGTTTTGATTTCTCACCCTGATAAGGGTAATTTCAAAGTGAATGGTAAGCGTCTTAAACTTTATTTCTCTGGTGATGATGATATCAGTCAAAACATTACTAAGTATCTGCTGCACAAATTCTAGCTTCGAACTTTTATTTTTAAAAAAACTTTAATTATTATTCTGGACCCAATATTTTGACAATATTATTTTGATGCGTCGAGCTCAAACGATGCTTTAAACAAAGGGCGCTCTTGGGAGGAAACCCAAGTTATCTTTTTTTGTTGTTTTCTTTATTTTATAAATTTTTCCCCGGATGGCTCTGAAAAGCTGAAGCTTCTCCGATCGCCTACTCCAATGTTGCTGAATCCATCACGAAGTCCAAAGAAGAAGCTTGGGGGAGCGACATCACTCAGCTTTCGCAGCAAATAAATCCGGGGAAGTACCAATTTTTCAATTCTGTTTTTTAATTCTGTACTTTAATTTTCTCTCCTTCTCCAATCCCCTTCTTTTGCCATTGAGGACAATGTCCATTTTAAGCTTGGGGGAGTACTTCCTCCTTTTTGCTTAGTGTAAATATTTTTTCTTTTTGTGTATTTTTTTTTCAATAAACCCAAAAAAAATGAATATCTTAAAATTCCAAAAAAAATTAAAATATTTTCAAAATCCAAAAAAAGAGAATATTTCGAAAATAAAAAAATATATTTGCTTTTTTGTTCTTACTTTAATAGTTTAGACATTTTGGTATCTCAATAGTACCCCTAGTTTTTGTTTTGTTTTACTCAAAATTTCCTATAAATAACTTAGTTAATTATAATATTTCTAATCATCCTTTTTAATTATGTTTAACAAGTAAAATGTTGGTTATGTTGTGTTTCTAATTCACGGTAGCATGTTAAGGTGAAATATTTTTCTAAAACTCGCATTTCTATTATGGTTTTTCGTTCTTTATTTCATTTACTTTCTCAAAAATTCATCATCCACTATTTTCCTTTTGGTTTTTGGATAATTTTTGTAAAGTCAACTTTTGAATAGTGTCGTAGATGTGAACGATCCAAGTCACTTATTATTTCTATTTTCAAGATAATTTCATCAATCTTCTTTTATTATCTAGGACTTGCTTTTTGAAAATTTTCAAATCTTTGTTTTAAATAAATTTAAAAGCATGAAAATGATTTAGGCCATTTTTGTTTTCGTTTGAGCTTTCCTATAAAACCTAAAAAATTTTACCACTAGTTGCTTTTTAGCCTTTTTTTCTGATTTCATTTGATATCTCCTCTTTTCATTTCATGTTCACAAAAGCCAAAATTTTCAACCTATCTAATCACATTAGCCCTTTTGAGTTTCATAAAAATTTTTTTCTATGATTATGATAGGTTATTTTGTGATATTTTTGGGAGAAAGTTTTTGAAAAAAAATTATGCTCAAAAGATATGTTTGTTTTTTTGGCCAATTCAAAATGAAAATAAAATTATTTATGGCCTTTGTTTTGAAAAAAGAAAAAATTTAGAAAAGAAGAAAAAGAAAGAAAAAAATATTTTTATTTTAAATGTTAATTTTTGAAACTCTTTGTTTTGGTTTAGTGTGATTTTAAGCCTTCACGTTTATCTTTGAATTCCACTCCTAATCATATTCCTAAACCAAACGTTTCTATCCAATTAAATCTTTTTGATTCACGCCTTTTGAATTTTATTTAATAACTAAGAAAAGAAGAAAAGTAAATCAGTTTTAGTTTTGGATTTAAAGTTAGATTTTTGTTATTGAATCAATATAATTATAATGCGTTGCTTGGATCTATTAACAACTAAATGCGTTTTTTTCATTTTCGTTGCTTTGCTTAAATATATTTAAAGAATTTCATCAAAATTTTGGATGATTTCTTTTCGTTAAGTAAAGTTTATAAAAGTTATACCAAACCTAAATAATTGTTTTAGATTTACGTTTCACCTTTTCCCTACTTAGAATTTCCCATAGTACTTGTGTGGGCATAATTATAACTTTTTTATTAGTCCTTTTTATGATTATCTAGTTTTTATATTTTTACTTGGGGACAAGCAAATCTTAAGCTTGGGGGAATTTGATAATACGTTTTGTAGCCTAAACAATTATCGTATTTTCTAGTTTATAATACACAGAACATGTCTTATTAGTTTATTTTTTATCGTTTTTATTTAAATATTATTACCACTAATGTTTTCTTGTCTTATTGCAGGTTTCCAGAAGTTCAGCCAAAAATGACCTATCACGCCCCCTGTCACGCCCTCCCTAGGCGTGACCTAGGGCATGTCACCCAATCCCGAGGAAGCATGATGACAGAGACAAAATAACCTGAAAAATGGCTGTCACGCCCCACTAACACGCCCTCCCCAGGCGTGTTAAAGGGCGTGACATGGGGCGTGTCGCCCTCTGCCCGAAGCCTGCCATCGCTTTAAATGCAATTTCGCCTCAGCACGCCAACAGTACTGTCATGCCCCCCGTCACGGGCATGACACAGGGCGTGACCCCTCCTTTTCCGATGACTGGCGGATTTCTGACCAATGATTTCGACGCGACGTGCATGTCACGCCACCCTACACAGGCGTGACCTAGGGTGTGTCCACCGATGTACAGAAGAAATCATCCTTCCCACCAAAATCCAAAGCCCGAGGTCAACCCCGTACCTGTCACGCCCCCTAACATGCCCCCCTAGGGCTTGTCGAAGGGCGTGACCAACCCGTGAACTTTTCTTATAAATTCAGACCCCCCCTTCCATTTTAGCAAGCTTGGGTTGAGAGGGGAGGTGCTGCCCCTTTGTTTCTTGGTCTTTTTCATGTTCTTCCCTCTCTCTCTCTCTCTCTTCCTTATTTTGTAATTTTTTAATCCTAGCTTAGTTCTTCTTTTTTTAGCTTTTGTAATAGCTCTTGTAATTGCTTTTAGCTTAATGTTATGCTAGCCTAGTTTTCATTTCCATGCAAGTATAGCTCTTTCATTTTCATTCAAGTGTAGCTCTCTTCTATTATTAAAAAAAGTGCTCTTTTCTTACTTGTGTTCATATTATGCTTTACTACTCACCCCCCTCCTCCACTCCATTATGATTAACTAATCCTCCTTTTACTCGATCTTTATGATCCGAGGTTCGAGTGATTAAGTTTTGATGCTTTAATTCTACCTTTTATTTTTTAGGGTTTTAGACCTTGAATTACTCTTGAATTATCTTGGGTTGGAGATATATCATCGATATATATTCTCCACCTTTGTTCATTATTGGCTAGCCGGGAGGCCGATAGTTTGAAGTGAGCGCTTAAGAGTTGTGCGAATAGAAACAAGAGACCGGAAAAACTGGAGTAATGGAATCTTTATTATCCAAAAAACTGAGTATTACAAAGGTATAGCCTCCCTTATATAGAATGGAGGAGATGAGAGAGAATACAAATACCCAATGTGGGACAAAATACACAAATACATCATCTACAAATCTAACCGCCAAACCGCCCAGGAGACCGCCTAACCGCGTGGTTAGTAGGCACTAACCGCCCGGTCACCACCATCAGTGCACGCCGCCAATCCACTGAGATCCCAGAGATTAGCCGGCAGACCGCCCGGCTACCAACCCGCCATAGATTAGCCGGCAGACCGCCCGGCTACCAAACCGCCAGTCAAGCCGCCTGTCCGCCCAGGCCTATACAGCAACACTCCCCCTCAAGCTGGAGCATAGATGTCAATCATGCCTAGCTTGCTGCAAATGTGGAAGAAAGAGGCGGACACAGGTTTTGTGAATATATCTGCCAGCTCTTTCTCCGAGGTAACAAACGGAGTGCAAATCTGGTTCTTCAACACTTCTTCTCGAACGAAGTGACAATCAACCTCTATGTGCTTTGTTCGCTCATGGAATACCGGATTTTTAGAAATGTAGATCGCGGCTTTGTTGTCGCAGAACATGGGAAGAGGATGGTTATAGACCTCTCCAAGATCCAGCATGAGAGCCCGCAACCATTTTAACTCACATGTGGTTGACGCCATGCTACGGTATTCAGCTTCCGCACTAGACCTGGAGACGACTGACTGCTTCTTGCTCTTCCAGCTAACCAAGTTTCCTCCAACAAACGTGCAAAAACCGGAAGTCGACTTGCGGTCCCCTTTGTCGTCCGCATAGCTAGCATCGGAGTACGCTTCGACTCTTAGGTGACCGTTTTTCTGAAAGAGAAGACCTTTCCAGGTGCAGACTTCACATACTCCAATATCCTGAGAGCAGATTGAAGATGACATTCCCTAGGCGACTGCATAAACTGGCTGACCTTTCCCACTGCATAGGAGATGTCAGGTCTGGTCACCGTAAGGTAGATGAGTTTGCCAACAAGACGCCGATACCTCGTAGTGTCCAATAAAGGTGGAGATTCGTCTGTCCATGTCTTGTCTTCTCCAGGAGCCATAGGACACCTGGCAGGTTTAGCACCCGTCAACCCTGCTTCTTTCAACAAATCAAGAGCATACTTCCGTTGGGAGAGAACCAAGGAACCCGGTTCCGAGAGATTTCAATTCCCAAGAAGTATTTTGGAGAACCCATATCCTTCGTGACAAGGTGTTGGCGGAGATGGACCTTCGTCAAGGCTACACCAGCTTGATCGTTGCCAGTAAGAAGAATATCGTCCACGTAAACAGCTAGCACAACCAGACCGGAAGCGGTCTTGCGAATGAACAAGGAGTGATCAGCCGAACTCCTGGTGAAACCGATAGCCCCAACGATGCTACTGAACTTATCGAACCACGCCCTGGGACTCTGCTTTAGACCATAGATGGCCTTCTTCAACTTGCATACTTGAGTCTCCCCCTGAGCAACATACCCAGGAGGTTGCTCCATGTAGACGTCCTCGTGAAGGTCACCATAGAGGAAGGCATTCTTGACGTCTAACTGCGAAATAGGCCAATCCTTGTTGACCGCCACCGACAAAAGGACTCGAATTGTGCTGAGGCGAGCAACGGGCGAGAACGTGTCAAAGTAATCAACTCCATAGGTCTGAGTAAACCCTTTTGCAACAAGTCGGGCTTTGTACCGGTCCACACTGCCATCGGGATGGAACTTAACGACAAACACCCATCGACAACCAACCACATCCGTGCCAAAAGGAGGAGGCACAAGGGTCCAAGTGCCCCGGTCAGAGAGAGTAGTAATCTCCTCATCCATGGCAGCCTTCCAGTGAGGAATACCAAGAGCTTCCTGGTAAGTGCGAGGTGTGGTAGTCGCTGAGATAGCTAGGGCGAAGTCCCTGCGAGAAGGTGTTAGCTGATCATAAGAAACAACAGCTGCCAGCGAGTGCTGGGTGCACGTCCGAACCCCTTTGCGAAGGGCAATGGGCAGCTCCAAGTCCTCGAGTTCCTCAGTCGCCGGTGCATCCGTGGCGGAGAGAGCTGGCCCGGGAGAAGAGAGAGACGGCCGAGGAGACGAGGGAGAAGGAGCATGAGCAATAGAAGGAGGGGCCGTAGAGGTGGTGATGGAGGAATCTCAAGAGGCGTGGATGTGGTGGAGAGAATGGGTGGAGAGGTCGAGTCGGTAGGAGGAAGAGGGAGGTTCGATCCATCGACCTGTGGGAGGTCAGAAGAGAAGTAGGCGGCATTTTCAAAGAATGTCACATCCGCCGAGACGAACTGCTTGCGAGTAACAGGGTCAAAGCAGCAGTAACCTTTTTGAGTTGTGGAGTAACCCAAAAAGATACACTTCGTGGCACGAGGGGACAATTTGTCGCGAGTTGCGGCAGGGCTATGAACAAAGGCAGTGCACCCAAAAATGCGGAGAGGTAAGGGAAAGGGTTCTTTGGAGGGATAGAGGATGGAAAACGGGGTTTTGCCTTTGAGGACAGTAGAGGGAATGCGATTGATGAGGTAGCAGGAGATGAGGACCGCGTAGCCCCAATAGCTACGAGGAACCTGCATCTGCGTCATGAGAGTGCGAGCGACATCGAGGAGGTGACGGTTTTTACGTTCCGCCGCCACCCCATTTTGCTGGGAGGTATAGACGCAGCTAGTTTGGTGAATGATGCCATGTTGCGTACAAAAAGAAGCGAAATCACTACTCAGATATTCTTTTGCATTATCAGAGCGAAAATTTTCACAGAGGCAGCAAATTGATTTTTAATCATATAGTAAAATGATGTCCATACAGAGAAAAGTTCGGAGCGATCCTTTAATAGATACACCCACGTACATCTAGAATAATCATCAATAAAGGTTACAAAATATGAACTCCCACGCCCTATGGTGAGGGTAGGGGAAGGTCCCCAAACATCAGAGTGAATAAGGTCGAACGGCTTGGAAGAGCCACGACCCTGCCTAGGAGGAAAGGGGGAACGGTGATGTTTGCCCAGTTGACAGGCATCACAGTTGAGAGGAGAGTTGTGCTGAGGTAGATGAGGGAACAGTTGGTGGATGAGACGTAAGGGAGGATGCCCCAGTCGAAGGTGCCACTGAAGAAGGTCTGTAGAAGCTGGAGAGAAGACGGTAAGAGCGGATACATCATCAAGGAAGTAGAGACCGCCTCGCTCAGTCCCAGTAGCAATCGTCCGCTTGGAGTCCGGGTCCTGAAACGAACAAGAAGAAGGAGTAAATGTTACCGAACACTGAAGTTGCTTGCAAAGAGAAGTAACCGACAATAAATTGCACGGAAACTTGGGCACATAGAGGGTATCCGCCAGGCGAAGTGACGGAGTAACTTGAACCATGCCCGTTCCATGCACCGGAGAGGGAGAACCATCCGCAACTAGAACAGGGGCAACCGATCATGTGTTTCTAGGAGAGAAAAACACTGAGGATTGCCCGTCATATGATTAGTGGCGCCAGAGTCGATTAGCCATTTACCTTGGGTAACCACGTGGGCACTACCTGAAGTCGTGCCACGGAGGCAGATGGCTTGGAAGTAGTAGGAGCATCACCAGCGGGGCGAAGATGTGGATGCTTTGTCCAGCAGCGGTCAATCAGGTGTCCTGTGCGACCACAATGAGTACAGAGGTAGCGAGAAGGGCCACGCCCGCCAGAGTGGGTACCACGGCCACTAAATCCACCACGATGAGCCTGGTGGGCATAGGCATCCGGAGCCGGAGGAGCGGCAAGCACGGGGCGTTGGAGCAGAGAGGTAACAGCGGCAATGCGGGCAGCAGTAGCATCCAGGGTAGGAGACTCAGCCTCTCCAAGAATTTGCTGCCGGATCATATCGTAGGAGTCCGGAAGCCGCAGAAGGTAACAGACCACTAGGAGTTCCTGGAAGTGCTTCAGCTGAGTGGCCACATCTGCAGAGAGAGGACGATTTTGTAGAATCTCAGCGCCAAGGGCTTGGACCTGTTGGTAAGCTGCAGGAGGGGACATGGACTGGCGAGAAAAGAGATCCGCGTAGAGAGTATAGATGCGAGAGCTTTGGCCCCCCTTGGAGTAGAGAGCGGCCAAGTGATTCCAAGCTTGTTTGACCGTCTCATCGTGACGGATGACAGGAAGACATTCATCAGACAGGCTGTTCGCCAGCCAAGTGCGAACCAGTGCATCATTCGCATCCCAATCATTAAACTCGGCAGAGTCAGTAGGCGGAGGGTCATCGGTAAGATGATGACGTTTGCGCTGAGAGCGGAGAAGAAAAGTAAATGAGACACTCCAGTCGGGATAATTGGGCCCCAGAAGCTTTGAGACGGTGCCAAGATTCCCAGAAGCAGGAGAAGGAGGAGGCGGTGGGACAACGACAGTAGACGAGGTGGAGCCATCAGAATTGGTCATCCTGGAAGAGAGAAGGAAGAGAGGTCGCGCGGTTAACAAAGGAAACCGGGCGGGAACGCACGCGAACAGAGAGAAATCGCGCGGATAGGAAGAAACGATCTGCAGCGGTCACGATGACAGACACCAGCGGCCAGAAAAGCCACGACCAAGCCGCAGAACCAAACAGAGGGAGAGAAGTCGGGCGGCTAGCAGACAGACCGCGCGAACAGAAGAGGAGAAACTAGGAGGCAAAAGGCAACAGGTCGTGCAGGCAGAGAGCAACGACAAGGAAAGAAGCCGCGCGAGCAGAATGCAAGCCGGCGAAGGAGACAAGCCGCGGAAACAGGCCGCGAGAAGAGGACACAGAGGCCGCGCGGACAGAAGAAGACCCAATCAGGATGAGTAGACCGAGCCCTCTGATACCATGTGCGAATAGAAACAAGAGACCGGAAAAACTGGAGTAATGGAATCTTTATTATCCAAAAAACTGAGTATTACAAAGGTATAGCCTCCCTTATATAGAATGGAGGAGATGAGAGAGAATACAAATACCCAATGTGGGACTAAATACACAAATACATCATCTACAAATCTAACCGCCAAACCGCCCAGGAGACCGCCTAACCGCGCGGTTAGTAGGCACTAACCGCCCGGTCACCACCATCAGTGCACGCCGCCAATCCACTGAGATCCCAGAGATTAGCCGGCAGACCGCCCGCTACCAACCCGCCATAGATTAGCCGGCAGACCGCCCGGCTACCAAACCGCCAGTCAAGCCGCCTGTCCGCCCAGCCTATACAGCAACAAGAGTAAAGGGAGTTGTACGCACCCCTAGAGAGAGGCAGGCGTCCAAATCTCCCGGATTGGAGTAAAATCCAATAGTTGGGTTCACCGCGTAAAGCGAGCTTTAGGCCTCCGATTTAGATGAGAGTCGGTCGGACCTTCCTACACTCAGTTTGGCACAACTTCGAGAGAAGCGTGTTCAAGCTTTAGGAACATCCACAGTCAAGGACCTTTACCCTAATAAGTTTAGGTTTTTATCGCATTTCTTAGTCGACTTTAGCCGAGGTGATTCTTGATTGAGTGCATTTCCATTTCATATTTTCAGCCCTTCGTTGTAATCGCTTCTAATAGCTCTTTATTTAACTTCAGTAGTTCTCTTTCAAGCTTAGTTTTATTTCCTTTATTGCATATTAATTTCTCTAGACCCTAGTTTTTCCATCGATAAAATAATAGTCTTTATATGAGTAAGTGTATTCAACAGTTCCCGGATTTAATTAGGACACTTGTGTCCCCTAGCTACAGTTCGATAGGTATACTTGCCTCATTGGATTGCTAGTTCGGTTGCTTTTATTTTCTTCGAAGCTTAGCTACCACCACATGCTAAGGATTCCACTCCTAGGTCATGTCTAGAGCAAACATCTAATCTCTAGCAGGTCTAGGATTCCTTCCTCATGGTCCTCGTCCTCAACCACGACCTTTCCCTTGTCCTCACACAGCTGCTGGAGGAAAAATAGGGGAGTATCTCCACCTAGTTTCGGGAAAAAATGTCGGATGTGTCCCGACTGGTTACATTAAAAACAAACTTGCCCGAATGGTCCTCCGGGTTGCTGATGAGGATGGAACTGTTGAGGTGGAGGAAACGCTGGGTGTGGGGTCGGGCTCTCCATCCTAAAATTCTGGTGGAAGCATCCACCACCTATTGTGTTTGCTCTTCTACCTCTAATATTTTATCTCGTCCTATAGCTGGGACCTGCTTCCATCACGCACTCGACGGGTCTCTTACTACGAGCCTGGACTCCCAAGTGATCTGCCTCTAACCTTTTTCAAAATTAATTATCTCTATCAAGCTCGCATCTGCTATAAACTGTGAGAAATGAGCGAGAAAACGTCCAAGATGTAAATAAAGGCAAATTTTATTGCTCCAAAAAGATATTAATTAC
Source organism: Platanthera zijinensis (assembly GCA_039513925.1). Classification (NCBI taxonomy): domain Eukaryota; kingdom Viridiplantae; phylum Streptophyta; class Magnoliopsida; order Asparagales; family Orchidaceae; genus Platanthera; species Platanthera zijinensis. Next base: position 143,938,754 of record CM077084.1, on the reverse strand, counting down.
ATAGGTATGCCACCTTATTTATAGATTGGGGGAAATTAGAGAATACAACAAACGATGTGGTATTAAATACAATCCACGCGGCCTATGTGGTTTGACAATGTCAAACCGCACACTATACAAAAGAGTAACAAAACACCAAACTACACCAAGGGAAACCGCTAATCTGCTAGGGAAGACCGCTGGGCAAGCTGCCAGACCGCAACTACGGGGTTCCATTAGGCCGCTGTTGAGGCTAAACATCAGCCTGTTGTTGCTGGTTGCCACCTGACCGCAACTGCGGGTTGAGACCACAGTTGCGGGTAACCATCAGATCGCTGCAGTTGCAAGCCTCCAGACCGTAAGAGCGGATTGCCACCAGGCCGAAGTTACGGCTAACCACCAGAACGCAGCTACAACAAGCCTCCATATCGCAACTGCGGGTTTCCACCAGGCCGCAGTTGCGACTTATCATTAAACCTCTGGCAGAGGATCGCTACCAGGCCGCTGTACCAACCTGCCAGACAATCTAACTGCCTGGAATAATCGCTAGGACTAACTGCTAGACTGCCTGAACTGCTAACCGCCCGACTAAAGTGTCAAACTGCCAATTCTAACACTCCCCCTCAAGCTGGAGCATATATGTCAACCATGCCCAGCTTGCTATAAACATCTGATGCGGAAAATGTTTTTGTGAAGAAGTCTGCTAGTTCTTTATCAGAAGTGACAAAGGGAGTACATATATAATTCTTCAATACCTCTTCTCTAATGAAATGCAATCCACCTCAATGTGCTTTGTCCTCACATGAAATACAGGATTCTTGGTTATGTAAATGGCGACTTTGTTATCACAGAACATAGGAAGAGGATGGTCGTAGACTTCTCCCAAGTCAAGCATAAGTGTCAGTAGCCATTTCAACTCGCAGGTAGTTGAGGCAATTCTCTTATACTCTGCTTCAGCACTTGAACTTGAAACCACTGCCTACTTCCTGCTTTTCCAGCTAATAAGGTTTCCTCCTATAAAGGTGCAAAAATCTGATGTGAATTTCTATCCTCCTTGTTATTACCATAGTTGGCATCAAAATATGCTTCAATCTTTAGGAGACCATTCTTCTAAAACAACAAGCCCTTTCTTAGAGACCCTTTCACATACTCTAGAATCTTCATGGCAAACCAAAGATGACACTCTCTAGGATTCTGCATAAACTTACTGACCTTCCCAACTGCATAACAGATATATGGTTTAGTAACAGTCAGATATATAAGTTTTCCTACAAGTTGCCTGTATACAATAAAATCTAGAAGAAGAGGAGAATCATCAGTCCACCCTTTATCAATGCCAATCGCCATGGGGCAATAAGCAGGTTTCGTTCCAAGAAGAACTGTATCCTTTAAGAGATCTACCGCATACTTTCGCTGTTAAAGAACCACCGAGTTCTTCTTTCGTGAAATCTCAATTCCCAGAAAGTACTTCGGAGTTCCTATATCCTTAGTAACAAAATTTTGTTGAAGATGTTGTTTGGCTAGATCAACCCACTATTTATCATCACCAGTCAAAAGAATATCATCAACGTAGATAGCAAGAACCACAAGGTCTTTAGCAGTCTTGCATATAAATAGAGAATGATCAACAGAGCTTCGACTAAACCCAATAAGAGAAACAATTTCTCTAAACTTTCCAAACTAAGCCCGTGGACTCTGCTTCAAACCATAAATCACCTTCTGAAGCTTACACACATGAGACTCCCCCTGAGCAATATACCAAGGAGGTTGCACCATGTAGACCACCACCAACAAATCACCATAAAGGAAGACATTCTTAACATCTAACTGAGACATCTCCCAGTTTATATTAATAGCCACAAAGAAGAGAACACGTATAGTGCTGATGCGAGCAACATGAGAAAAAGTATCAAAGAAATCCACTTTATATGTCTGAGTTAACCCTTTTGCTACAAGCCCTGCCTTATAGCGATCAACAGAGCCATCTAGAAGATACATAATCACAAAGACCAACCAACAACCAACTACATCAACGCCCATTGGTGGGGGCACAAGTGTCCAAGTCCCCCTCTCAGATAACGTCTTCATTACTTCATCCATAGTAGCTTTCCACATAGGAATAACAAGAGCATCTTATTATGTTTTTGGTATGACAGTAGAAGAAATATCAAGAGCAAAATGCTTGGCATTCGGGGAAAGATGAGCATTTGAGACAACAAAATCAATTGGATGCTTACTACATTATCGAATGCCATTCTTCAGGGCAATTGGAAGATCAAGATTGTTTACCCGGAAGACTGCTATCCTTGTTCTCCCTGAGCCAAAGGGCCGTTTCTTAACCGCATACCCGAGCGGTCGTAGCAGTCTGCAAGCCGTTCTTTCAGTCCAAAGTCCATCGGTCTTTTTATTCAAGACCGTGTAACCGTGCGGTTAAGAGCTTGCTCTTTCTTCTCCGGCTGCACATCCCGTCACCGCTGCCCGCTCTCCTGTCCCCCGAGCAGCCGGTGATTCTAGCGTCTGCCTGCTTGGGCAGGCCCCGAGTCTATAAATAGGTATGAACAGTACTCTCTAGGCATCGCGAATTAAATCCTCAAGCTCGCCGTCTGTGGCAGCGGTCTCGATTCCTTTGCCGAGCGGGTTACTGTCCGATCGGGTTTCTTTGGTAACTGCTGTAACCGCTTCATTTATGGCAATCGTAAAGCCCGTCGCAGGAGTGGTTTTAGCCGCGACGGGCGAACTCTGTTGTCGCCGCTTATAGCGCCCCCCCCCCCCTTCTCTTTGGTCTCATTTTTATCTACCCGCTAGTAACCGACAACTCGCAGTCTATTCTTTATCGTTTTCTCTCTTGCAGGTTCTCCAGCGACCAAAAGACATTCTCGGTACGAACATTGAACACGCGACCTTCAGATTCGACTTGTTCGTGAATCTCAGCGGTCTCGATATGTCGGACAGGCGATCCCCTATGCAGTCTCATTCTCGTCATTCACACCGCGCGGGTTCTTCAGAGGAATCCCTTTGGAGGGCGCTCGAACAATCTCGCCGGGAAATGGAGCAAGATCGGTGGGAAACCGGCGAACGCCTCGACGCGATCGGCCAAACCCTAGCTGCTCTTAACCAGCGGTTGCCGATGCCTCCAGCCGCAGAACCGGCATAACCCGTGATCTTTCCAACCACCGCGGCCTATCAGCCCGCTTCCCAGCAATTTCAGACCGCCGCGTAACCACAGCCCCGAGAAGCCGAACGAGGTCCCTTCATGGGTTATTTCCAAGATACCGCTCAAGCAAGCCCGGCTAGGCGGCTAGGATTCGAAGAAGATCGCCAGCCCGGGGTACCCGTTAATTTCCCAGATCTTAACCACGCCTCACCTTCAACCCCAGCCGAGATGGAGGACCTGTCTCCATTTGTCGCACGGATAAGGCGGGAGCCCGCACCAAACAATTTCAGAGAACCTCATTTACCTTCTTATACCGGCGCTTCCGACCCGGTTACGCACCTGCAGACATTCGAAGATGTTGTGGCCCTTAGATGCCTAACGGATGCACTAAAGTGTAAGTTGTTGGTGACGACTTTTGACGGGCAGGCTCGAGAGTGGTTTCATGAGCTTCATCCTCGCTCGATTAATTCTTTCGCCGGGCTCTGCCAAGAACTTTTGTTAAGGTTCTCAACCTCCAGAAAAAGGAAAAGTAGTCCTGCGGCTCTTTTCAAAATTATACAAAGGGAGGGCGAAAGCGTGGCACGATTTATAGATCATTTTCAAAGGGAAATTCTTGAAGTAGAGAATGTAGACCCAGACTATTACAAGGTCGCCCTGATCAATGGCCTCCAGGAAGGCCCGTCAAAATTCAAAGCCACGACAAAGGCTCCAGCAACTTATCAAGCCCTAATCGCTCTCGCAAACAAATTCATCGAAGGAGAAAGTGCTAACCCAACCTATATTTCCACTCTAACTTCAATGGCAGGTGGTGGAGGCTTAGGAAATTCTTCCACGGCACGCCATGTTCCAAAACCTTCCCGCCATGATCATCAATCCTCACCTCGAAGGGGTAGAAATTTTCGACATAAGAGGCCATTCCTCAATCATCAGCAGTTCCGAGAGCGAATGTTGCCCTTAAACACTGCTCCTATTCCGGTGGTCCCACAAGTCCTTCCTATTAGTCAGCACGATGAGCCTCATATTATGAACATGACCTGGGAAGAAATCGCTGAGGTCCTACAGAGAAAAGATTTCAAAAAGGCCAAACCCCGGGGAGAAGTAAGACCCCCCAACACAAAAAACTTCTGTGAATTTCACAAGGAAAAGGGACATCCTACAGAGCACTGTCGGGCCCTACACTTTCTGGTAAGAAGACTGGTATTAGAAGGAAAGTTGTCAGACCTCTTCTGTAAAGAGACCCCCATCATTTCAAACACCTCAAAAGGCTAAGAAGTGGCTGATGTATTCCAGGAATGTGAAGACATCGCTGACGCTGGCAGCCTAGGTAATGTGCATTATCCGAATGATTGTGTGGATGTTCATGACGAAGGAACCCTTGGGCGACTCTTCTGCATACAGGGAGGGGGAGGCCTCGAATCAAGCCGAAAGTCTTCCGTTTCCAGGTTATGTAAGCAGGAGGTGGCTATGACGTCTTCTTCAGCACCGACTAGGGAACTCGTTACTTTTGCTCCAGATGATTTCTCCTCCGTCGCCAACCCATTCAACGATGCGGTTGTTATCCAGGCCGTCATCGAAAATTTCACAGTAGACAAGATTCTGATAGATACAGGAAACTCGGTGAATCTCTTGTTCAAAAAGATGTTCGAGGCCCTAAAGACTGGGAAGTCATTATCTTCTACCGAGGGGCCACTCTACGGCTTCTCCGGAGAGAGGAAGGAAGCAGAAGGAAATGTTTCGCTGTTAGTGACCCTGGGGGGAATCACCAAGATGATCCGGTTCGTGGTGGTCGACGCGGCAAGTAGCTATCACGCGATTTTCGGGAGGCCTCTATTAAATGAGTATCGGGCGATTATATCAACTTACCATCTGGCTATCAAATTTTCTGCTCAAGGGAGGCAGTATCGGATTAGGAGTAACCATCGGGTGGCCCGAGAACGTTATGTGAAAACGGTTAACATGATTGAGCAGGTAACCCCTCCGGCAGTCACAACAATCGAGCTTGGAGAATCGAAAGAGAACGCGAAGGAAGGACTCCATTTGGAGGTTGCTCAACCTATCGAGAAGGTGCCCATCGCTGAGGGAGAAGAGAAAAAGCTCTCCATAAATGCAGAACTATCGAATGAGGAGAAAACCCAACTAATCTCTTGTCTCCTAAAGAACCTCGACATTTTCGCATGGTCTCCTAAAGATATGCCCGGGGTGGACCCGGATGTAGCATGCCATCATCTCAATGTCGACCCGAAGTGTAAGCCTGTACAACAGAAGAAGAGAGACGTCGCGACAAAGTTAGCCAGCCCAATCCGGGAGGAAGTCAGCAAGCTAGTGAAAGCTAAATTTTTTCATGAGATACAATATCCCTCTTGGATATCAAATGTTGTAATGGTACCTAAACCAGGAGGAAAATGGAGGATGTGTGTAGATTTCACAAAACTTAATAAAGCATACCCCAAAGATTTCTACCCCCTACCTCGAATAGATGCTTTAGTAGATTCAGCGGTTTGTTATTCTGTCATGAGCTTTTTAGACGCGTTCTCTGGCTATCACCAGATTAAAATGCATAAACCCGACATACCACACACGTCCTTTATCACAAATGAAGGGTGTTTTTGTTATCTAGTGATGCCTTTCGGCCTTAAAAATGTAGGAGCTACTTATCAGCACATGATGGATTCAGTTTTCAAAGATCAAAAGGGGAGAAATTTAGAAGTCTATGTTGACGATCTCCTCATAAAAAGCAAATCCTTTTCTCCGCATTTGGAGGACCTCACAGAAACCTTCGCTACCCTACGGAAGTTTAGGATGAGGTTAAACCCCTTAAAATGCATTTTCGGTGCCAGCTAGGGGAAGTTCCTTGGTCACCTCCTTACTCCCAAAGGGTTGGCTCCCAATCCTTATAAGGTAAAAGCTATCCTGGGTATGACACCACCCCGCTCCCCAAAAGAGGTCCAGCAACTAGGAGGAAGGCGAGCATTACTCAGCCGCTTCATCTCCAGGGTAGGAGATAAGAGCGCTCCCTTCTTTAAAACTCTTCGAGGGACCTCAAAGTTTGAATGGACTGATGAATGTGACAAGGCTTTCAAACAACTCAAAAAACAATTAACTACGACTCTGTTGTTGCAAAGTCCTCGCCCAGGAGAACTATTATACATTTATCTATGAGTGGGACCCAAAGCGGTTAGTTCCGTCCTTGTCAAGGAGGAAAATAAAAAACAATTCCCAGTATATTATGTTAGTCATATCCTAAAAAGCACTGAACTAAAATACCCCATCCTTGAAAAGCTGGCTTTGGCCTTGGTCATCTCCGTGCGTCAACTCCGACCATATTTCCAGGCACACTCAATCCAAGTTGTGGTAGATCACCCCTGAAAGGGATATTAGAAAGGCCGGAACATTTGGGGAGACTCGCTAAATGGGCAATCGAGCTAAGTGAGTTTGAAATCACATACGTACCGCGAACAGCAATAAAAGCTCAGGTTTTGGCAGATTTCATGGTAGAAACCACGGAGCAAAATTTTGCCCAGAAAGAAAGTCTTCCATCTGCTTGGACTATTTATGTCGATGGAGCTTCGGGGAAGAATTCGTCAGGAGCAGGGATAGTCCTCATCAATCCAAATGGAGTAAAAATAAAACATGCGGTGAAATTCTTTTTCCCGGTTACCAACAGTCAAGCTGAATATGAAGCACTTCTGGCAGGGTTGAGATTTGCGAAAGAACTCGGCATCAACCACGCTCACGTCGAGACAGATTCCTTAGTAATGGCATCGCAAGTACTCAGAAACTTCGAAGCCCGAGAACCAATTCTCAAACAATATCTTGTGCTGGTAAAAGCGGAAATCGGGAGATTCAAGAGCTTTACGATTGAACATATCCCTAGAATTGGGAATGAGGAAGCCGATACCTTGTCAAAATTCGGCGTTATTATGGGGGAAGTAGCGTCCGAGCGTTTTCAACCATCAGTCGAAGAAGGGGAGGCAATGCAAGTCGACCAGCATGACTCTTGGGTAGACTCATTAATTCTATACCTATCAAAAGGAGAGTATCACCCTACCATTAAAGATCGAAGAAGATTCAAAGTTAAAGCAGCACATTACAACCTGATCTCCCGGATACTTTACAGAAAAACTTTCATCTCACCCATGGCAAGATGCGTCACGGAAAAGGAAGTCCCCATCATTCTTCAAGATATCCATTCAGGAGAATGTGGTAGCCATTCTAGAGCCAGAACCCTAGAACAACAAATCCTACGTCAGGGGTATTTTTGGCCAACGATGAGAAAAGACGCAGAGATGTATGCAAAGAAATGTGTTCAGTGCCAGAAGTTTGCTCCACTTCAACTCCAGCCCGCTCGACAACTTTGCTCGATCACGGCACCATGGCTGTTCGCAATTTGGGGAATGGACCTCATCGGACCGTTTCCAATGGCGAGTAGTCAGCGACGCTTCATCTTGGTTATGATTGACTACTTCACTAAGTGGATTGAGGCCAAAGCACTAGCGAGGACCACAACTCAAATAGTTAAAAACTTTATTTGGGGTGATATAATTTGTAGGCACGGAGCCCCCATGGCGATAATCACAGATAATGGACCCCATTTCAACAACGCAGAAATGGCTGATATTTACAGGAAAGCAGGAACCGACCTCCGATTTTCCTCAGTACACCATCCTCGGAGCAACGGCCATGTAGAAGCGGCCAATAAGCAAATTCTGAACTTACTTAAGAAAAGGGTTCAAAGTCTGAAGAATAGTTGGGCTGATCAACTCCCCTCAGTATTATGGGCCCTAAGAACTACACCTTCCAACTCCACGGGAGAAACTCCATTCAAGCTCTCACATGGATCAGAGGCCCTCATCCCGATAGAGTTTGAAGTATCAACACCCAGGGTCTTGCTGGCTAGGCAAAACTTGGAAGATTGGCTTGAAATAAATGATGAAAAGATGAGATATTGCCTAGATCATATCAAGGAACTCCGAGATGAGGCTACTATCAGACAGGAAGAAGTAAAAAGGCGAACATCGCAATATTTTGACCAAAAAGTAAGGATTAAGCAATTTCAGGTGGGAGACTTGGTTCTAAAAAAGGTGGATGCAGCAGCAAGAAATGGCTCGGTCGGAAAATTGAATCCCAACTGGACCGGACCTTTTATCATAAAGGAAGTCTTGAAAAGAGGAGCTTACAAACTGCAAACATATGAAGGGGAGGATATCACCCATACTTGGAGCGGGGATGATCTGAAACGATTTTACTCTTAAGAACGGATCGCAGGGTATTCAATCTATGGACTCAAGTTAAGGAATAGCAAACTCGAGATAACACCGCCGAGTTTAGCATGATCCCCCGCGAGAATCGTTGTCATTACCGTACACCACCCAGACCACGTGTAGCGGGGAGTCTTCGCACCGTGTAATGGGAGCTTGCAGATTCTCGTGTGGAGGGCTTCTAGACATCGGATCCCAGTTGGCATCTAACACACCACCTCTGCACATCTGGAGGGTCAAGGTGGGTGCTTAGCTCTACCAAGCGTCATAAGGGATATTATCACGGTTTCATTGATCCTCCTTGAGATGAGATGGTGCGAGTCTCAGCACCCGCAAGCCCCATCCTTGATGATCAATCTAGGCCGTGATAATCGGGCGCATCTCCCTTCTTTTCTAAATCTAGGTTTATTCGCATAACCGCACGACAATATAAAACTAAGTTGATCACAGGGCAAGATTTCCGGAATTTCTGCTCGCTCTCGGACCAGCGATAAGGAGATCGGCGATAGCAGACCAGTGCATGACTTAGGCAATTCTCAAATAATGATCGTGCGGATAATGATGTTGCTAGCCACAGATTTTGATCATGCGGATAATGATGCTTCTAGCTGCAGATTTGATATGGGAATTTCGTGTTGTTTTTCTTATACAAATAATGATCGTGCGGATAATTATGCTTCTAGCCGCAGATTTGATATAGGAATTTCATGTTGTTTTTCTTATACAAATAATGATCGTGCGGATAATTATGCTTCTAGCCGCAGATTTGATATGGGAATCATGTTGTTTTTCTTATACAAATAATGATCGTGCGGATAATTATGCTTCTAGCCGCAGATTTGATATGGGAATTTCATGTTGTTTTCTTATACAAATAATGATCGTGCGGATAATTGTGTCGATAGCAGCAGATTTAATTATTGTCGAACGAATATAAAAGTGCGAGTCGCAAACCCGTCACACGAGGTTTGAGGTAGAATCAAGATGCGAAATACTTTTCAATCCGTCAATTAACCGAGAAAATAAAAATCATTCAACCACACGACATCACATAGCATGAGAAATAAGAATTGTCATTCATAAAAATGTCATTACATTTATACCGTGCGGTTTACAAAAAGAGAGTCCGCGCGGTCTGAAAAGAGAAAATAAGCATATTCTACTTATATCTTGGCTTTTTTCTTTTGACGATCCCGTTCCGAACCGGATGAACTGGAAGCACTCAGAGACTCGCTCGATCCGGAAGATTCTGACGAATCGGATTCTCCGCGATCCCCAGAATCCTCGGTAGCTTCGTCAGCATCGCTCTCTTCATCATTACGAGCATCGGCTTCAGCCTCAGGAGCAGGAGGAGATTCGGCTATCTTAGTCGCACGGACCGAGTTATCTCGTTCGGCCTCCATCTTTTTAAAATCGGGAAAGAGGTCGTCGAAGGTAAGTTTTTGCTCCTCCGGTATCAAAGAACCTCTTTCCTTAAGAATGTAAGGAATATCCTCCCCTCCTTCTCGCAAATGGGAGATAATTTCGTGCAAAAAATCCGGGTTCTCCCGGTCATACATTCGCTGTAAGAGTAAAGATAATGTAAGTTTCTTAGAATTTGAGACCGAGCGGATAAAAGAAAGTAAGTAAAGTTACGGTTACCTCAACTCTCTCTCAACTTTTTGTTATCCGTTTTAAGAGCTTCATTTTCTTCTTCAAGCTCATCCACTCTTGCCTCTAGCTGCTCGGCTACTCCAGTAACCTCAGCCAGAGCCTCACCCATGAAATGATCGAGGGTGAAGCTTCTCGCTCGAGCTTGTGCGGCTAAAGTAGGCAGTCGTGCGGTTGGGACTGATTTCATCTCGGCCATATTTTTCTTCCCATATAGGGCAAAGTCCAGCCGCCCGGGCGTGACGAGTAAGTTTGGAGCTCGACCAAGGCGGAAGAGAAGTGGAAACCGAAATATGTTCCCCACTCTCAGTGAAATCGCACAGCCTGCTTACCGCGCAGATCCGTCAGGGGCTTCTCGATCCAATCCGGAATGAAAGGAATGGCCGGGCTCTCACGTACAGCGGGCTCATCAGCCTCGGAACGGTCGGCTTCTCTCTGCTTGCGCAACTCGCCTTGGGTCGGCACCGGACCTTCTGGAGAGATCGGCTTGCCCGCCGGAACCTCCAGCTGAACTGTAGAGGAAGGGTTAACAATAACGCACGAATACAAAACTTCTTAAAATAGCAGAGTGCTTATAGTCAGACGTATCGTAATCGGTCGCGACTACCCGCAGTGGCAAGTAATAGGTGACATCCAAACGCTCATTCTTATAGAAGTTAGCGATTTCTAACTCCTTCCCCCCGAGCTCTATTCTTTTGAAAATACTAGCCGTACGGGCTTGCGGACTTAGTGGAAGAACTCCAAGATTGCCCGTAAAGACCAGATATCTGGTCGACCAGTCCGTAACCTTGTTAGGGAGGTTTACTACCTTCAAACCCTTGCAGCCGAAGTATATTATGCCGCAGAAAAGTTTGTTCTCCTTTTTACCCGCTCGGATCGATCGGGCCACGAAGCAGTTTCGGAAGAGATTCATAGTGAACTTTACCCGCTCCGAACAAAGATAGATCAAAAAGCTCATTATGGCACCTATTGTATTCGGGGGAAGCTGACTGAGGACGACCCCATAGAAGTCCATAATCTCTACCAGCTCGATGAATGGCGGAAAAGAAAAGCCATGTTCAAAATGATCGATGGGTATGACAGTAAAGTTATTTCCAACTGTGTTTAACCACTCCGCCATTGAAGGTAACCGCGCGACAACTGATTCATCATGCATATGCCGCTGCACAAATTGCAAGAGCTCGCTCTCGGTTAAGGAAGAATTCCTGAATTCTGACCGAAGAAATACAGCTGAAGCACTAGATCGCTCGGACACCATTTTTCTATCCGGTGGAAGTTTTGAATTCTACTTTTATTATAAGGGGAGAATCTTCTATGCTATTTATAGAGAATTATAATCGGAAGAGTATAAATAATGTTAAAATCACGCGGGTGTGTAGTAACGGAAAACCGAACGATTCGCGAATGTATCTAACCGCACAGTAACAGCAAGTTCGAATAAATATACAAGATTATTTTTCCTTTGCATTCTCTCCCCGTTTTCTCTCTTCGCTCATTGGTTCGCAACGGTCTGGCAGGTTCCCACCAATATGGGCCACCAAGTCACCCGGGTGAAGGATCGTAGAGATCGCTGCGGATAGATGGTGAAGCACAGTATGATGGTGCCGATGAATCTTCGCAGCATCGCGGCCCACACAGCCAAGATACACCCACATATCAGTGGATGCCGCTTGGCCGTCAGGTCGCACAGTTGAAGCCGCTTGATTCATCGACAAGGTCTCGTCCTGAACCATACCGTCATCCCTCTTGTTCCCAGACCGGCGTCGCATCTCATTCTCCGCTTGGTGGCACCGATTTCGATAATGGGCGATATCATCTAGTAGTCGTCTTTGTCGCTGATCTCGATCCCTCAGTTCCTTCTCATGCACTGCAGCTTGCGTGATCAGCTGTGTTTTCCCATATCTTGTCTCTTCTCGGGCAACTCTAGCCTCTTCCAAAGCCACGGTAGCTTCTTTGCGGATCAAGTTCACCTCTCCAACCAAATTCTCCACTGACAGTTTCAGCGCACCTTTTTCATCCTCCGTGGATTGAAGTTTTTCCTCCAACCGTGCGATCTTGCGGATATTTTCATCGGGAGATCTCTGTCTGGCAGGTGGAGGTGGGCTATTCACAGGAATGATCGCCGAGTCCGCATCTTTTTCCGCTAAAACAACAATGCAACAAGCGGTTAGAATAAAGATCATCGATAGGTAAGACAGATTAAAGGGGCGATACTTTGAGGCAATAGATTGAATTCAAATCTTTCTCTTGCTGCCGATAAATCACGGTCAGAGAATATCGGTCGTCGCGCGTTCTCCGGATCGACCTTTCTTATCTGGGCTTTCCAAAGTCACGCGGACTTGGTTCTTCCCGCCTCGTATATCTCTTTGGTCATCGGGATGTCGCTACCTTCAGAGATCAGGCGGACCGGGCGTTTTCTCCGCAGTACTTTCTTTACGAGATATTCCCTACTCGAAGCGGACAAAAATTTACCTGGCCGAGAGGTATTAGTCTCTTCTACCCGCTCGAACATGTCCAGGTTTGTCTTATCATCAGTTGCAAGACCAGCGGCTAAGAGCGCTTCTTCAACGGCAGGCTCTTTATGAGGCTCGGTGAGAGATTCGGTTGAAAGGTTCGCACCACTCGTTACGATTATGCCGTGGAGAATTCCTTCCATCCCCTGCAAATAACCGGCGTTAACAGGGAGATCAAATTCCAGGGAATCTTCGTCCATGATGAGAAATCTCTCTAGCCTGGCCATCGCGGTTACCTCTGACGGTTGTTCGATCTCTTTTTGTGAACCCGCAGATATCTCGCCTTCCTCAGAAAAGATAGTTAGTGGGGCCGTGACGACCTTGAGAGCGGAGAATTTCCTGTTCTCTTTTTCCTTTTGACGGAGTTTCCTTTCTACCCGATCCTCAACGGTCGGGCAGGATCGACGCTTTCTTTTCTTCGGGGAAGACCCGCTTATCCCCAACTCGATTTTTAACGTGTCCGCCGCGGTCAAAGCGGCCTTCATTGCTTTCTCCCGAGTATCAGCAAGGGTGTCGGCTGAAGGAAGTAATTCGACGTCTTGGTTGTGTTGAGTGATGCTCGTGATGTCAACATCAGGGGTAATAGCGGTCTCAGGTGAGGCGGGTAGGTAAATTTTTACCCCAGCTATGCCGCTCACCTCGCCCGGTCTTTTGGCTAAGACGATTGATGTAGAGGCTGCGGAAGTTTTTTCGGTCAATATATCGGGCGGACTGGCGACCTTGACCTCATTTTCCCGAGCAAGCGGCCTCATATTCGAACCAGATTTCCTGTACATATCTCCCAACAGACTTTTCATCGGCATAGTGAGTAACAAGCTGTTAACCGCAGTTCAAGTAATCCCCCAGGGAATGACTGCAACTCTCTTTCCTGCGTTATTTATAGCACTGGAGCACATTAAAGGCTATATCGGTCTGGCGGATAAAGCTCACATTTCCAAAACTCTCCGGCATTTGGAAATGTGCAGAGATAATGTTTACCCGGAAGACCGCTATCCTTGTTCTCCCTGAGTCAAAGGGCCGTTTCTTAACCGCGTACCCGAGCGGTCGTAGCAGTCTGCAAGCCGTTCTTTCCATCCAAAGGCCATCGATCTTTTTATTCAAGACCGTGTAACCGTGCGGTTAAGAGCTTGCTCTTTCTTCTCCTGCTGCGCATCCCATCACCGCTGCCCGCTCTCCTGTCCCCCGGGCAGCCAGTGATTCTAGCATCTGCCCGCTCGGGCAGGCCCCGAGCCTATAAATAGGCATGAACAGTACTCTCTAGGCAATGCAAATCGAATCCTCAAGCTTGCCGTCTGTGGCAGCGGTCTCGATTCCTTTGCCGAGCAGGTTACTGTCCGATCGGGTTTCTTTGGTAACCGCTGTAACCGCTTCATTTATGGCAATCATAAAGCCCGTCGCAGGAGTGGTTTTAGCTGTGACGGGTGAACTCTGTTGTCGCCGCTTATAGCGCCCCCCCCCCCCTTTCTCTTTGGTCTCCTTTTCAACTACCCGCTAGTAACCGACAACTCGCAGTCTATTCTTTATCGTTTTCTCTCTTGCAGGTTCTCCAGCAACCAAAAGACATTCTCGGTACAAACAAAGATCACTACTAGCTAGAGGAGGCAATGTATTGTAAAAATAAAGAAAAGGCTCTGGAACAAGCATATAGGGATCCAAGGGCAGCACATCAGGCTCCAGAGAGGTAGCAAGCTCGAAAGTCATAGCCTACTCTAAGTTACCGCTGGAGGACGCGGCCTATCTCAGCCCCCTTCCCTAGGTCAGGTAGAAAGCCTTCTCTATTCGCTCAGGCCTTGCGGCTAGGGCAGTCTCCAGTCTAACTGCCCAGGTCGCACAATAGCCATTCGTTCTGCAGGGGTTGTGGACTGCTTCCACAGTCAGCCCCTGCAGGCCGTACGGTTAGATTGGCTAACCGTGCAATGGTTCTCTCTATTGCAATAGGTACGGACTACCTGACTAGGTGGCAGACTCGCATTTCTATCTGCCCAGACCTCTCTATTGCCGCATGCTCAGCAGGAAGTGTGGTATGCTCTACAGACCGCTCCTGCAGGTCGCCCGGCTACCTAGGCTACGCTTTCATCAGGCGACCGACCTTTCAACAGGTGCAAACAACTCTACGCTACATCCTAGTCCTCCAAGATGTAGGATCCCAGCATCAAGGTTACCCAACAGAAAGCGATAAGCGTCAGCCCGCCCAATAGGGGTGACAAGCCTGTCCATCCAGCAGGACTTCACAGTAGGACTTCACAGCAGGACTGTCAACCCGCACAATATCCAGCGACCTGTTCCTTCATTATGCTAGGATGCCCAGTCAGAGACCAACCCTTAAGTCCGCCAGTAGGTGGCAAACTCGGTCTCAGTCCGCCTAAGGAAGGACTTGGTAGCAATACCAACAACTCTTAACCAGACTGCACAATACCGCATGGATTCCACTCCAGCTAGCCAAAAGGTGGCGAGCTCGCTCCTTTAGCAGGGGCTATCTTCTCCTTCTACATGCTAGTAGGTAGCAAACTTGTTCCATCCAATAGTAGAGAGGACTAATCCTGTCCGCCACGAGCTAGGTGGACTCATTATGCAGACCTCCAGGAGCACTCCAACTTCCCCAGTGCCAGCTTCTCAGCAGTTGGCGACCTGCCTCTTCAGTCCGCAGTGAGTCGCAGACTCAATCATAACTCACTGCCTTACCGGGGGTAATGTTACAAGGACCATATCCAGCCCGAGCCTATAAATAGGCCACCATACCTCTCATTTAGGGGGAGGACACAACAGACGACAGATACAAGGCATCAAAACCTGCGGACACAACTATCTTGTCCGCTAGTGCTGCTCGCAGAATGTTCGGCTGTCCGCATTGTTAAGCCCCTTCGGCCTTGTTCCCGGCCTCGGCTTTAGCGACCTTAGAAGTCTTCTCAGCCTAACCGTGCAGTCTGCTCGGCTTAGAGTAGTGAGTTATAGAATCAGCTGTCTGTGCGGGCCGCAATCCTCTTTGGTCAAACCGCGCGGCCTCTGTCATCTTCTTTCCTCTAGCCGCCAGCTTCCCTTTGTAGCCTTGTACCCATTATATTCTCATGTAAAGGACTCAACTCAAGCTGTAATATCTGATTCATAATCAAATTAAAGCCCGTCGTTGGGGTGGCATTTAAGCTGCGGCGGGCGAACTCTGTTGTTTCAACTGCCAATGGCCCCCTCTCACTCTCTCTTTCACCCTCTAGGTCTCAAACCATCAAAGATAACCGTCAAAGTAAGCATCTACTCGACAGATCCTCATAAACCATCCATGCTTTCCCACACATCCTCATCAACCTCTCCTCTATCCCCGCAATCTCTCCACCTCAATCGCAAGATCGAACACCTGTTATCTACTCGTGCGCCCATTTCCCGCATCAACAGATAGCAAGAATAGAATGTAAATTACACGGAAAAGTTGGTACATAGATACTATCCTGGAGCAGCAAAGACGAGGAAAGATGTACAGCCCCACTACCATGAATAGGAGCAAACGTACCATCTACAATAAAACCAGAAGGTGCCCAGTTCTGGGCAATCAAAGAAGAGAACAAACGAGAGTTATCGGTCATGTGGTAACTGGCACCAGAGTCAATAAGTCACTTGTCAGAGGAGGCAAGATTAAAAATTATAGAGGATAAAAGAGAAACTATCTCCATGAGGAAAGAAACCAGAAAAAAAGAGAGCAAACTGCCCGGTAGAAACAAGCTACACAAGATCAAGACGGCAAACCGATCACAGAAAGAAAGCGACGAAACAGAAGAAATTGGCAGTAAAATCAAACTGCACGATTTTTCAAGAAGCCGGAAACGAGTAACTTCGCATCGAACAATATAATGCGCAGCAAGAAGAAAAGAGCAGAAGCCGCACAGTCAAGGTGATAGAACACCAGCGGCAAGAAAAAAAGGCCCCGACCAAAATGCGAAACAATACATAAGTCGCGCGAACAAAATACGAGCAAAGGAGGAGAAACTGCGCGAGTTGAGAAAAGAACCCGTGCAAGAAGAAACAATCCGCAGGAAGAAAAAACAACCCGCACAAACAAGGAGAGAAGAAAAATGCGAACAACCAATAAGTCACACAAAGAAGAAGAAATGGAGACCAAAGAGTCCACCCGGTCAAGGTGACAACACACCAGCTACAAGGAAGAAGCCACGATAAAAAAGCAAAACTCTCATACGAGAAAAGTAACTACGAGAACATAACAAGTTGCAAAGAAGCGTGGTTAGCAAAGAAAGTCGGGAGAACATAAAAGATCGGAAGGAAGCAAGTCGCAAGTACACAAGAAGAAAAGGTGGGAAGGGAGGGAAGGGAAGGGAAAGAAACCGGACAAACTAGAAGAAGCAGGATGAAGCCGGTAGAAGAGGTCGCGTGGTTAAACAAACAAACAATGATCTAATTGGAGCAAAGGATAGATTCGCTCTGATACCATGTAAGAAATGAGCGAGAAAACGACCATATGTAAATAAAGGCAAATTTTATTGCTACAAAAAGATAATAATTACATAGGTATGTCCCCTTATTTATAGAAATTAGGAGAGATGAGAGAATACAACGACCGATGTGGGACTAAACACAATCCACGCGGCTTATGCGGTTTGACAATGTCAAACCGCACACTAAACAAAAGAGTAATAAAACACCAAACTACACTAAGGGAAACCGCCAATCCGCCTGGGAAGACCGCTGGGCAAGCCGCCAGACCGCAATTGCGGGTTGTCACCATGTCGCATTTACGGCTAACCATCAGTCCATTGTTGCGGGTTACCCCCTGACTGTCACAGCGATTTGCCACTTAACCCTAGTTGCAGCTAACCACCAGACCGCTGCTGCGGCAAGCCTCCAAACCGCATGAGCCGATTTCCACCAAGCCGCAGTTGCGGCTAACCACCAGACCACAGCTGTAGCAAGCCTCCAGATCATAAATGTGGGTTGCCACTAGGCCGCAGTTGCGTCTTATCATCAGACCGCTTGCAGAGGATCGCAACCAGAACGTTGCACCATCCTTCCATACAACCAAACTGCCAGGACTAACTACCAGACTGCCCGAACTTCTAACCGCCCGAATAGAGAGTCAAACCTCCAATTCTAACATAAAAAAAGTGCTTGTCTTAGGGGATCTAGAAAGCCTTTTTAAAACTGTTTGCATACTCGCGGTTATCCAAATCATAGGAGTCAGCAAATCTTGCAAGATGCTGAAACTCTTGCTGATATTCTGTCACTGACATGGATCCTTATTTTAATTGCCGAAACCTTTCTTCGAGCTCATCACGAGCCATGGAATAAATGAAATGCTCTAATAAGGCGTCAGAAAATTCATTCCAGGTAATGTCAGTGTATGCACGTCCTTCAAAAGTGGAGCCTAAGAGGGACTTCCATTATCTCTTTGTGTGCGATTACAAGATGGATACAACAAAGGTGAGAGCAATACTAGTTTGGCATCTAATTCCAGCAATAAACTCCTGCACAATATCTAGCACTTCTTCAGTACGAACAGCCGACTTCGTCTCATGGTAAACAAGCGGGGAGAGGGCTCGGAAGGTACTCAACTAGTTGGAACTCAGGTGAAAGTCTTTACTTTAGAGGGCATATAAACACCTAGAGGGGGGTGAATAGCTTTTTTGGTCTTTTATAAGTATCTTTAACTTAGTGTGTTGTGATTTAACTATGTTAGCTTGCTTTCAAGACAATCCACAAAAGCACACACAATATTTATAGTGGTTCCCCAAATTATGGGTACGTCCACTGTCCCTCACCTTTCTAACAGCTTGTTACACAAGGCCATTCTCTAAAACTCTGCTCCTACGAGCTTACAACCTAGATCTCGCAGGATCTCTCAGTGTTCTCCAAGACCAACAACTCAGGCACAAGGCCCTACCTCAGAGTATGCTTGCTCTTACAACTTAGTGATCAAAAGAGCACCTACCTCAGACTTGAACACAAGACCTACAACTAAGGCTATTGAGGTTAGCCCTATAACTCAGAGAGTAAAACTCTCCTACAGCTCAGATCTGTTAAGATCCTACCTCAGGCCAAAGGTACTACCTAAGGCACACAAGCCCTACACTAAGATCAACAAATGATCCTACCTCACCCTTTGTAAATCAGGCATACAACTCAGATCAAAAAGGATCCTACTTCTTAGATCCAAGAATGGATCCTACAGAAAGAAAGGTGGTTGTTGTTGTTGAGTTGACTCCAAAAAAAATTTCTCTGTGCCTGCCTTTCTGTACTGAGTTATCTTAGCCCTACCATCTTCTCGGCAATAAGAATATGAATTCTTTAGTATACTTTTGCTTGTGCTGGAAGTATCTCAGAAACCAAAAGTCTCAAAACTTGTTGTTAAAGACAGAGGAGTAGACAATTCTTTTTTTTCTTCAAACGGCTAACATTGACTGCAGAAAATTGAAGTCTTTGCTTCTTCTTCTTTCTCATAAAAACTTTTCTGAACTTCTTGTAGCTGATGAAAATAGCAACAACTAACTTGAGGAACTTTTAGATCGATTGATTCAACTTCTCGCATCAAACACGGTAATAATGGTGATGATGATGAAGTTTAGGCGCAACTTTTTGAAATTAAAAAACCCTAAAAGTTAAAGTTATCATCTCCCAATCTTGTCCCTTATATCTTCAGCCATGCAACGGCTATATGACCCATGGGCCCCACTGATGATGTTGGATGCAACTTGGCTTTTACAGAAAAAGTCTTCCTATAGACCTGCGATGCTATTTGTCCTGTTCTATAGCTTTCCCGAAACTAATTTGAATCCTGTTGACTTTTGCTGACATCAGCATTTGTGAACTTAGCCAAATTCTCAGTTTCAATCTAGGCGTTCAGTGCATTGAGTGATTGTCCTTCACTCAACGCCTCTGTACTTAGCCAATTCTTCTTCCTTGCTTAACCGTTGAGTGTGTTTAGTGAACTGGCTTCGCTCAACGCCGAAATACTTAGCTAATTCTTCTATACTGCCAGGCGTTGAGTGCGTTGAGTGAATCTTCATCACTCAATTGCCTTGGGATTAACTATAACTTTCTTTATCTGCTAGGCGTTGAGAGCGTTGAGTGAACTGGCTTCACTCAACGCCTCTGTATATAGATTTTTCTGTCCATCTTTCCTTGAGCTTTGACATAACACGATGCTTTCTTCTCTGGCATTAAGTGAGCTGTATTCACTCGACGCTTTCTTCTCTAGAGTTGAGTGTCTTGTATTCACTCGACGCTTCTAGACTTAGCTAGAATTCTTGACATATCTTCAACTACTTTGACTGCTTAAGCTTGTCTCAATGAATCTTGGTATATGGCATTGAGTGAACTGGCTTCACTCAATGCCTGTGGACAGAGATGTATTTTTTTCCTTACCAATGCTGAATCTTTGATAGACTCAGCTATACTCAACGCCTTTTGATATATGGCGTTGAGTGAATTGCCCTCACTCAACGCCTGTGGACTTAGCTGTAGAATTGCTTTTTAGACTGCTGGGCTTTAACTGTCTACACCTTACTCAGCACATTTTGGAACCTGGCATTGAGTTAACTGGCTTTACTCAACGCCTTTGGACTATGGCGATTTTCAGCCTTTGCAACATCCTTTTTTGACATATGACATTGAGTGAACTAGCTTCACTTAACGCTTATGGACTTAGACAGATTTCTATCTCTCCACTTCTCTAACATGTGACCACCTGTCACTACCACATGGAATACCTATCTAATTAATGTGACAAGGACCAACCTGCATGCATGAACTTGAACATACATCAAATACAACTATGTGTATACCATTGACTTGTTTGACTTCTACAAATCTGGGACATTGTGAGCAATGGACACAACAATCTCCCCCTATTTGAAGAAGTCAAAACCCTCAAACAAAATCTTGAGTCAATGATATACACGAACATATGCATCAATAAAACATTAAATTAGAAAACTTATAACAAGAGAACAAGAGTATCAAGTAATAGGTTACAACACTTTCCTTGCCTCCGGGGTGATCATCACCACTTCCAGCGCACCCTGTTTTGCGGCTTCCTAGCCTTGATCATTTCCTTCTCCTCCCCCTTTTTGACTTCTGTAAATAGTTAGGGAGGAGCAGGCCTTTAAATAACTGTTGGGGCTGCGGTCCGGAATCGCCCCCACGCTGCGGTGCTATGCGGTAATGGCTTAACTGGCTATCCCGTGGATCCGCCCGAGGACCTTTGATATAAAGATTAGTTGCGCCGTCCTCCATGAGTCCGAACTTTTGGTCGAGTTGGTTGCGCTAAGTCCTCTCAAGTGGTATTAGAATGGGTCGCGGGTTCGAAACCCCGGGGTCGTTTCCGGGGAGGGGGATTGTTGGGGCTGCGGTCCGGAATCGTCCCCGCGTTGCGGTGCTATGCGGTAATGGATTAACTTGCTGCCCCGTGGATCTGCCCGAGGACCTTTGATATAAAGATTAGTTGCGCCGTCCTCCATGAGTCCGAGCTTTCTGTCGAGTTGGTTTCGCTAAGTCCTCTCAATAACTTCTCGCCATTTTTGAGTTCAGATAATCAACTATTGCATCAGCTTGTTCCTTCTCTACATAAGGCTGAATCTATCCCTGTAAGTGCTGGACTTGCTCCCATCAACTGAAGCTTCTTCTATCATCCTTCCTGGTAAACAGTTTAGTCTATTCCATTCTGGATAACACTGGAACCACTTGAAAAACTTGATACCAATGAAGGTATAAAAAATCTTCATACCACTGAAGGTCTTTTCCGCCTACAAGAATTAGTACAACCTCCAACAAAAACAACACAAGGAGCACCTGAAGCTATACCAAGTTCAACATACCCATCCAAACTTGAAGGTGTTAAACTTTCCTTCATCTAGTGGTTTAGTGAAGATGTCAGCCACTTGCTTGTCTATAGGGACACACTCAAGACAGATATCTTCACATTCCACATGCTCCCTAATGAAATGATACCTAATCACAAAGTGCTTAGTCATGCTATCAGAGACAAGATTCCAAGCAATTGAGATTGCACTAGTAGAATCACAGTACAAAGGATTTCTACATATCTGGAGGTTATAGTCCTGGAGATGATGCTAGATCCACAACAACTGTGCGCAGTAACTATGTGCTGAGATGTATTCTTACTCAGTAGTTGAGATTGCAACACTAGTCTTCTTCTTGCTACTCCAAGACACTAGTCTTCCTCCCAAGAACTGACAAGTGCCTGATGTGCTCTTCCTATCTTCTTTGCAGCCTACAAAATCTGCATCTGAATAGCCTTTTAGTTCTAAATCTCTATTTCTAGGGTACCATAGGCCAAGATCTTGTGTGACCTTAAGATACCTCAAAATCCTCTTAATAGTAGATTATTGAGATTCTTTAGGGCTAGCCTGATACCTAGCACAAACACATATAGCATATATGATGCCTGGCCTACTTGTAGTAAGATATAAAATAGAGTCAATCATCCCTCTATACAAAGTTTCATCAACAGGTTTCCCTACCTCATCTTTTCCTATATGCATACTTGACCAAATGAGAGTTTTCATGGTGGAGGCATTCTCCATACCAAACTTTTTGATCAACTCCCTGGTGAACTTAGACTGGTATATGGATAATTAATCTTCAGTATGTCTTACTTAGAGGCCCAAGAAGAACTTAAGTTCACTCATACTACTAATCTCAAACTTCTCTTACATAAGTTTGGCAAAGTTCCTACAAAGGTTGTCATCAGTAGATCCAAAGATTATGTCATCTACATAAATCTGGACTAGGATGATCTTGCCCTTAGATTCCCATAGGAAGAAGGTCATGTCTATCTTCCCCTTGAGAATTTGTTCTCAATGGGGAAGCTAGACAATATCTCATACAATGCTCTAGGGGATTGCTTTAACCCATATAGAGCTTTCTTATGTCTATAAACAAATTCAGGTGAGTTAGAATCAACAAAACCTGAAGGCTGTTCAACATAGACTTCTTCCTTTAAGTCACCATTCAGGAAGGCTGACTTCACATCCATCTGGTAGCCTTTAAATCCTTTGAATGCAACATATGCAAGAAAGATTCTGATGGCTTCCAATCTTACTATAGGGGCAAAGGTTTGATCCAATTCTATACCTTCTTCTAGTCTATACCCCTTAGCTACTAGCCTAGCCTTTTTCTTGATTATATTGTCATTTTCATCAAGTTTATTCCTGTAAATCCACTTCACTCCAATGACATTTTGTCCTTGTGGTCTGGGAACCAACTTCTAGACCTTACACCTCTTAAACTTATTCAATTCCTCTTGTATTGCTATAATCTAGAACTGATTTATGTTGGCCTCTTCAAATCTCTTGAGCTCAACTTGTGACAGGAAACTTGCAAACATTGTTGTATTAAGGCTCTTAATTCTTATCACCACTCATTGGTTTGCATCACTAATAATCTGGTGCCTTGGATGATCTCTTAGATGCCTGACAGTTGGAGGCAATCTTCTTTCAACATCAGCTTCAGTGGCAGCATCTTGCTGATCTTCATCCACTTCAGTTAGGACTTGACCTTCTTCTAGAATATCTACTCCATCTTGGACTAATGGAGCAGCTTCTTTGATGGTTAGTGTTAGGTCTAGTTATCGACATGGCCCAGATTTGTAAGAAGTCAAACAAGTCAATGACACACACTAGTTGTATTTGATGTGTGTTTGAGTTTATGCATGTAGTTGGACACCAAGAAAGCTGGTGGACAGGCAAGAATTTGCCTAAGTCCACAGGCGTTAAGTGAAGCAAGCTCACTCAACGCCAGTTGCAGGGTGAAAACTTGAGGAAATGACTAAGGACAAATGTGTCGAGACAAATATGTCAACACCTTTGTAGGAGAACTATCGAGACAAGTCAGTCAGTAGTGTCGAGACAAGTCAGTCAGTAGTGTCGAGACAAGTCAGTTATCTCGACACCTTGAAGATCAAGTCAGAAGTGTCGAGACAAGTGAGTCAGCAGTGTCGAGACAAGTCAGTCAGTAGTGTCGAGATAAGTTAGTTAACTCGATACCTTGAAGATCAAGTCAACTGGAAGATACTGGATATGCTGGAAATCACTCAAGTCCACAACGTTGAGTGAAGTCTATTCACTCAACGGCATGTAAGAGAAATCGTTGAGTATAGCTAGGTTAGTCTAAGCCTAATAAAAACAGCTGAAAACGTGTCTATGTCCACAGGCATTGAGTGAAGTGTACTAACTCAATGCCATAAAGCTAAAAGTTGTGAGAATAGGCAAAGCCTAAGAAGAATTAGGAAGAAATGTGGCTAATTCCACAGGCATTGAGTGAAGTCCACTAACCCAATGCTATACCATCAAATTCGTTGAGTATTGCTAAGTTAGTCAAAGCCACAAAAAATCTATGTAGTTATTTTGACTAAGTACACATGCGTTGAGTAAAGTTTACTCACTCAACGCCATGTGATAAAAAGCATTGACTAATTCTCATCCAGTCAGAGCTAGTGTTTTCAGCACAAAAAAATTAGTGAAGTCCAAATGCGTTGAGTGTAACTTACTCACTCAATGCCAAATAATAGAAGAATATGTGTTAAGTTGTTTAGCATTGAGTGAAGCTTACTCACTAAACGCTAAGTGGCAGAAAGATTGGTCATCTGATTGTTGTTCTTGAAAGCTTAACTTAACAAATCACCAAGCACAGCAGATAAGGTGTAGGTCTAAATAATTAAAAAGAGATCTAAAACCTATTCACCCCCCCTAGGTGTTTGCTGACCTTGAAAATAAAGTCTTTAAGTTAGTTTGTCCATCATCAGCTCTTACCTGCAGTGTTAGAAGAGGAGCTTTACAGCTCACTGTTAAACATGGTAGAATCATAAAAGACTACATGTAAGACTCTTCTATAACTTGGCTTTTCAAGTTGTAGATTCTATAGACTTTACTATGATTGTTGTACGCAACAAAAATCCCATCATAAGTCTTGGCAACAAACTTAGTCACATAGGACTCCTTATTATGAAGCACATAGCACTTGCTACCAAAGATCCTGAGATAGCCCAGGTTTGGTTTTCTGCCCTTCAAAATCTCATAGGGAGTCTTCTTGTGGCTCTTGGTGATAGAGGCTTTGTTAAGAACATGACATGCAATATTTACTACCTCAGCCCAGAAATATTTTGGGATAGATGTCTCACATAGTAAGGTCCTTCCATCCTCTATGAGAGTTCTATTTTTCCTCTCAAAAATCCCATTTTGCTGGGGTGTTCTTGGAGAAAAAATTCTTGATGAATCACTTGCTCTTCACAGAACTTTGTCATGCTATCAGATTAGAATTAAGTCCTATAGTCACTTCTGATTTTGACCTCAGTAATATCAATCTTATTCTTAATTTGCTTGACAAGCTTCATGAAGAAATAAAGGGTTTTATTCTTTTTCTTAAGAAAGAACACCCAAGCAAACATAGAAAATTCATCAATAACCACAAGGGTGTAGACTTTCCTACCTAGATTATGAACTAACATTGGACCAACAAGTTTATATGCAAGAGGTATAAGTACCTCACAGAGTCTTTTGTCCCAATGCCCTTGAAGGAAGCTTTGGTCTGCTTCACCTTTTAGCAAGCTGAGCAAATACCTTCCTTATTGCATTTCATCTTAGGACATTTCCTAACTAGCTCTTCACTAAAGAGCTTGTCAATAGTTCTATAATTCAAATGAGCTAGTCTCTTGTGCCATTACACTCAATATGAGACTTTCTCATTTGCCATTAGACAAATAAGAGAGTCTGTATCTAGACATAAAAAGATTAAGAAATAAATATTTCCACTCCTAGTGCCTGTCAAGATAACCTTTTGGTCACTTGACCTCTTAATCTGGCACTTATCCTTGTGAAAGACAATGACATAGCAATGATCAGAGAGTTGGTGTATGCTTATAAGGTTGTGTTGCAACCCTTCAATATAAGACACTTTTGAGATGGTGACTATGCCATTGGTAATCTTACCATAGCCTCTTGTTACTCCTCTATCTTAACCACCAAAGATAATTTTGGGTCCATCTTTCACTGGATTATTCTCCTTTAAGTTACTCCTTATTCGAGTCATGTGCCTGGAACAACCACTCTCCAAGTACCAAATGTGGGTATGGAAACTTAGACTATCCTTCATCACATAATTTACCTTACCTTAGGACCCCAATAATTATTAGGTCCTAGGTTCTGATTAGCCTGAAAATGAACATGTTCTTCCTATAAATTTTCTAATAAGAAGACTAACACTAGCACTCGGTACTGTAGGATTGTGCCAGCAATCTAAGGCAAAATGCCCCCACCTTACCACAGCACCAGCACTCATGAATATTATACCTTCTCTTCTGAGCAGGTCATGTAGTTGGGTAAATTGTTGACTGTACAAAAGGAAGAGGTGTAGCAGCCTTCTTCAAGTTCCTTTTAGCAAGGATCTGACTGAAGGTGAGTCTTTCAGCAGGGTTTCTTGGCTTGATCTGAATATTTTTTACAACAGTCTTCTTTGCAAATGACATGCTGTTTATAGCATCAGAGATAGCTAGATCTGGATTGCTAATAGAATTGCCCTTGGTCTGGTTCTTTGGTTGATGGCCTTGAGAGTTAGCCACTACCACTTTCTTGAGTGCAGGGGTTGGTGCACCAAACACAAATCTTCCATGATGGGCCATTTGGATTTCCTCATAGGGAGCCTTAAAGGCACTCACTCCCCTACTATAGCTTCCACCATAGCTATGAACCTCTTTGTTTACACAAGTAGATCTATCATTCTTCCAGTGACCATAGATACTTTCTTAGTCATACCTGTTTGAAGTAAACTTCTCCATCTTAAATGGGATGGGAGGCTTGGAAGTTAGAGGCAGGACTGGAGCTTTCCCTTTCCCTTGGGAAGGGAAAACTCTAGTATTTCCCTTACACCCAACCCCTTCCTACCCTTCTGAGAGGAGAAGAAGTCTATCAAGGGCAGCACAGTATTGGGCTTACAGAAACTAGCCATAATTCTCTTCTCCCTCTGGAGCTTCTCAGCAAGATCTCTAATGAGACTATCCTTGTACTTGATGGTGCAAATCTGGATGAGAGTAATGTTCCTGAGTTGGCTGACTTCCCCAGCCTTCTAATCTAGCTTATTGTCTCAGCTTGCTTGGAAGCAGAAAGCTAGAGGGAGGTTATCTCCTCATCCAGCTTCTTAGTCAACATCTTGTACTTCTTAAGGCATCTAGAAGTTCACCATACCTAACAATAAATTGATTGACATCTCCTTCAGATTCAAAATCATCTTCACCACTTGTTGAAGAAGATTCTGAACTGGGACTAGTCACTTACCCAGACTCAGAAGAAGAACTAGATAGAGGAAGTACCTTTCTATACTAGGCTGACCCTGGCTAGATTATTCATCTAACATTGCCATCAGCCCATAACAGCTGCAGGCATCTTCTTCATCTTCATCCTCCTCTGAGCCACTATCTGAATGTGACAGAGGGGCCCTCATACCTATCCTGGCAGC
This sequence comes from Platanthera zijinensis, assembly GCA_039513925.1. Taxonomy (NCBI): domain Eukaryota; kingdom Viridiplantae; phylum Streptophyta; class Magnoliopsida; order Asparagales; family Orchidaceae; genus Platanthera; species Platanthera zijinensis. The sequence continues at coordinate 143,911,734 of CM077084.1, read as the reverse complement.
AGGATAGTCTTCATTTTCTCCAGCAGCAATAGCCCTATTTAAGCATCTTCTTATTCAGACTCTGAGAAAGATGAGTCTGTCCAACTCTTCTCCTTCTTCGCAATGAAGGACTTTTCCTTCGTGCGCTCGTGCTTGTGTACCTTTTTCTCACCAGCCTCTTTTCTCTTCACTGGGTAGTCAACAATTACATGCCTTGGCTTAATGCAATAATAGCAGACAACTTTAGATGAAATATGTTTACTAGTTTTATAATCATACCTTTCTCCCTTGGAGTGATTCTTTCTATGCTGAGGAGGAGGAGGGTCTGCTCCACCGCTGCTTCTTCTTCATCAGCTTGTGAAATTGTATGGAAGGCGACAAAGTCTTCATCAGATATGGTACAGTCTAATGAGCTTGACCCTGTGCTGTCTGAATCAGCATGCCTTCTTGGAGGAGAGGGAATCCTCTCCTCATTCTTCCTGATGTTGTATGCTCTGAAGGCCAAAGAATTCTCCTTTGCTTGGGATTTGTTGATTGTCTCCCCCTCTTTCTCGGTAGCGAACTACATCTCATAAGAGAGCAGGTTTCCAAACAATGTATGGGGAGGAGTATCATTGATGCGTTGAACGATGAGTGTACCGATCGTTGTCAAGTAATAAAAGTGGGTGGCTTACCCAAGTATCGAATCTCTCAAGGAACATAGTAAGGTGGAGTTAATATCGAGGAGGACTTGATATTGAAGTCCTCAGGTCGGGGCTATAAAAAAGGGGGTTATGATTGTTGCGGAAAATGAGAATAAAATACTAATAACTACTCCTATGTAATGCCGCTATGCAATGCTTCGCCAGGCGGGATGGAAGACTACACGGACCGCTATGCACCGAATCACTGGGCGGATGGACGAGTAGGCAACCGTAAGAACCAAGAGAACAATGAGGTTCGCAAACACCTCTTCGCAATGCACACCACTAGCAATCGCTAGTGCGGCCAAGAACAAATGGATGGCGAAAAATGGAAACAGGCGCACCTCAAATAAATATAACGAAAATACACACAATCGCATAGACATGATAAAGCGTAATTGTTAATTACAATAAGCGTACTTCATCAAACACAAGAGATCGAGCTAAACTATCAACAAAAAGAAGAGAAAAGTGTGTGAAATTGACCGGATCCGAAGTCTCGCCAAGGGTTCACGGTTGGAATCGCCGGGCTATCAATCCGCGTCCAAGCTCGGTCCTCAATTGCGTCCGAGATAGAGGAGACTGTCACTCACTCCCAATGGGCCCATATTATTCGTGTCACGAGCCGGTGGAGGAAGGCACAACTTCTCCAAGCTCGGTGGAGAAAGCTCGATCAAAACTCTCCTTGAAGCTCAAGGATGAAGAAGGATGCCGAGAGGAAGCTCCGGCTTAGATTTGGTGTTGAGTTCTTGCCCGGATCTCCTATCCTAAGTGGAATGCCAAAGTTTCGCCTTAAAATCATGGAGGGGATGGCTGGAAACGATGGTATCCCAATGGCTGAAAACTTGCGATTTAAATAGAAAAAGATCAGAAAATTGGCCACGCATTGTCCCGCGCACGACCGTGCGCTAACGGTGCATTATTAACATACAGATCTTGATCGCGGGAGAAGAAGCGTTGACCCGTGCGTTTTACTCGCACACGGGAGATTCCGCCCGTGCGTGAAGGAAATCGCACGGGTAAACACAGAACGCGGGAAATCAAGGGAAACAGGGGAACTGTGCGTTTTACTCGTGCATGGGCGCGTTTGATTGTGTGTGAAGGAAAAACACGATTTACCCCAGAATGCAGGAATAAAGAGAAAATGTGCAGGCCGTGCGATTCCTTCTCGCACGGTTTGGCCTAAACCGTGCGGGAACAAAACACACTGGTAGAAACAGAAGTCCCCAGAATTGCTGTGTGAAACTGACGATTAAGCTGGAACCGTGCGCGAAGAAATGCGCAGGACGATGCGTTTTACACAGAATTGAAAATGAACTTCGGGACATCCTGACTACCTGCACAGAAATGAAACCATCTGGAGCACCAGCTCCCAGCAACAATACACAACATAAATTACACAAAAAGAACCATGGGGAGCACCATGTGCTTACCCCCAACAAAATAATGCGGAATTGCACACCCTTGGGCCAAAACAGTGCACTTCGTATGGAAATAAGGATAATAAGAAATATATATGATAACGAACTAAAAGTGAAGTGCAAACAAAGGAAAACTAGCCTTGATGAGTCCGAAAGACACTATATAAAGAGGACTCATCACACCCCCAGACTTAACTGTTTGCGCGTCCCGAGTAAACAAAATCTAAGCAGACAGAAAAATTCATTTAGCTAACATAGAAATTATGATACGGAGTACCATGCGAAGTCACATGCTCGCGTGCGTAAAAATACAATAGAGAAAATTTCTATGTATGCAGAATAGTTTATATTTTTCATAATGCGTATCAAAATTTTATTACTACTCAAAAATTGAATCACGGTGGATCAACCGGTCATGCATAGGAAGAAAGTAGGCAGGCCACTAAGGTGAGCTTTGCCAAAGATCGGTGCTCAGGATCACCTCCAAAAGAATCCACCAATGTCGGGGACCATACGCTTGCCCGTTCACACTCTCTCCACGACACTAGTTCGACTCAAGCATGAATCCGTAGGACTTTAGGATAAGAGATGGGGCTTGGGTTATGGTGAGGTAAACAAAGATAAACAGGAAGGTTATGCACCTAACCCAAATGAGCTAACATAGAAAAGAGAATCCATCCGCTAACCAAAATAAGGTGCACCACACCCCCAGACTTAACTTTTAATATATGGGTGTGTGCACCGCCTACTCCAAATATAATCACATCTCTAAAAAGATTTTCAATCAAACATTTTCTCCTTTTTTTTACTTCTCATTTTCACATATTTTTTTTATCATTTTCTTTATTTCCACAATTTCAGCAAATAGAAGCTTTGGAGCACATCAACAAATTCACATATAATATCATCACATCAACACCCCATCATGAAAATATAAAACACTTGAGCTCGACTTAGGTGTGCGACTAGGATCGACTATAAGGCTTTGGTGAAATATCGGTGGAGCTGAATCAAAAGAATGGGTAGGCACAATGGGGCTAGTGAGGATAAGACGTTAGGAATGGTACAAAGCTCAACCGGGTCAAAATGATTACCTACATCACGCTCACGCTAGACTAACCAAGTACCAATGCTTCGAGAGTAGCTTGGGGCAATTTCTTAGCAACCGAGAAAGATGATCCTTCCTCCTGACTCGAGCAAAACGAGTCTAGTGATGGCTACACACATTCCTATGCTACCGTTTGATTCACACAAGATTCACCAACTTTTGAGTAGAATAAAAAGTATCTACGCAAATAGAAAAATATAAAACTATAAGCATACAGAAAAATTAAATCTATTCAAATTTATAAACAAGACGAGAGCAATTGACTAGAGGCACAACAAGTTCAACATTTTACTCCATCTCATAATCCTATGCAGCACAATAATTTTCCCAAATCTAACGAAATTAGTTTAACTCACGGCACGCTAACAACTAAGCACGCGCTCAAGTGGGTGCAGTGGTGTGCAATGCAATGAAATAATCAAAATAAAAATATAAAAGCTTCTAGTATGCAAATGAAATGTGCACGTGTAAAAGCTAACTAATAATAGCTCTCCCCAAGACTTAGTCTAAGCAGCACAACATAATGATATAATGGTGAAAATCAAAACAGAAAGCTAGGGGAGAAGTTACCCAAAGCTCAGCAAGTGAGCATACCAGAAGATGCGTGAAAAATAGAAGCAGGCCCATCATACGAAGAATCACAACCTCGCCAATACTAAGTTGCCATGAATACTTGCAGGGGTGAGCTCCGCAAAAAAAAGAAAAAAATATACAAACTACAAAGAAATACTAAAACTAAATAGATATGAAATATATAAATGTAGGAAATGAAAGATAACTACTGGGGTTATTGTCATCCCATCACGACTTATTAAATTCAATACATTTCTAGCTAATGGGACAATGAAATAAGAAATGCACAGGTAACTATTCCATTATCCACTGCAGTAACGGGTACCGATAAGGAGATAAAACAGTTAACCCTCTGCCTAAATAATCATACCTGCTCCTCGCAGGCAGAGGAAAGAGGAAGTAAGATGAGGAGGAGGCCTGGTCCTCACTCATCTCACCACAGAACAAATCCTTTCCTTGCAAGTTTCGTCCACCACAAGTTCACTGGGGGCGAAGGCAGGGGCTTCCACTATGAAGGAGGTAGGAACCTCCTCACATAAGTGGATGCACTCAACGACAGCCTGAGCGCAAGGCTCAACGTCAACCCAAATTACCTGTTGAGATTCAACCTGCACAGGCTCGGATAAAGAAGGTGGGTCAAGAAATAAAAGAGACGAAGAACTTAAGGAAATAATCAGTGGAGTGATCCCGGTTTATCTCCCCAAAGGCTTAGGTAGAAAAATATCGTCAGCATTGTCGACAATGCTACAAGGCACGGCCGGATACATAGAGGCCTCCACCAAGACTTTTACTTCCTCCTTTGGTGTCGAGGGAGAATCCTCGACACCAAGAAGGTTGTCCTCCTCAATGGGAGTGGAAACAATCCATGTATCATAAGCCTCAAATTGTGTTGCATCGTCAAAAATGTCATCAGAGATGACTGAAGTAGAATGCACAAAAGGCGAAGGAACTTGGCTTGGATAAAAGTCAAGGGCAGGTTCCTCACAAAGAATCGGCTCCACACTTGGAGATGTATGCGCAGGAGAGATAGGCTCAGCCATGTTGAAGCCTAAATCAGCCACACATCTTGTGGTTGTGTCCGCATCATTCCCTTCAAAAAATGAAGGTGAAAACGTCACATAACCAGACGATGAAGGTGTGCAACCAAGAGTAGGTGTCGGGATGATCCAAATGTCCGGCTTATCATACTCTTCCATAACAAGGAGGTACTCGGCACAATCCTTGAGGACTTGATTTGTTCTAACGACAATACAAAAACTTTCTCCAAGTACTCTGCGGTCCTTGTGGGGCTGGAGAGGAAAAAGAGAATAGTATATGTGGCGAGGAGGAATGACCATAAGCTCTGGGCACAGTGTTTGAAGGGTTGTACGAATACACCATTTCATGTATTGTGCGCTGAGGCTTATGTTCAATATCTCTCGTAGGGCATTCATGACTAGCGTGGGAGGAATTTCCACACCAACGACATCGGACATACGAATATCCCCACATGGTGTCGAAATAGCAGATTCAAAATAAATTGTGCAAATTACTAAATCCAATAATATATCACTACCGTTTAATAAACAAACAAGAAAAAAGCATGATAAATAGAAATATCAAAGCAAAGCAATTTACAATGGAAAAGGAAAGCAATCTCACGTCTCCCTCTCCAAAAAGTCACACGACTGTGTTCCCCTACAACGGTGCCAAAAACTTGATGCGTTGAATGACAAGTGTACCGATCGTTGTCAAGTAATAAAAGTGAGTGGCTTAACCAAGTATCGAATCTCTCAAGGAACACAGTAAGGTGGAGTTAATATCGAGGAGGACTTGAGATTGAAGTCCTCAGGTCGGGGCTAACGAAAAGGGGGGTTATGATTGTTGCGGAAAAGGAGAATAAAATACTAACAACTACTCCTATGCAATGTCGCTATGCAATGCTTCGCCCGGCGGGATTGAAGACTACACGGGTCGCTATGCACCGAATCATTGGGCGGATGGATGAGTAGGCAAGCGTAAGAACCAAGAGAACAGTGAGGGTCGCAAACACCTCTTCGCAATGCACGCCACTAACAATCGCTAATGCGGCCAATAACAAATGGATGACGCAAAATGGAAATAGGCGCACCTCAAATAAATATAACGAAAATACACACAATCACATAGACATGATAAAGCGTAAATGTTAATTACAATAAGAGTACTTCATCAAACACAAGAGATCGATTTAAACTATCAACAACAAGAAGAGAAAAGTGTGCAAAATAGACCGAATCCGAAGTCTCGCCAAGGGTTCATGGTTGGAATCGCCGGGTTGTCAATTTGTGTCCATGCTCGGTCCTCAACTGCGTCCGGGGTAGAGGAGGCTGTCACTCACTCCCAATGGACCCGTCTTCTTCGTGTCACGAGCCGGAGGAGGAAAGCACAACTTCTCCAAGCTCGGTGGAGAAAGCTAGATTAAAACTCTCCTTGAAGCTCAAAGATGAAGGAGGAGGCCGAGAGGAAGCTTCGGCTTGGATTTGGCGTTGAATGCTTGCCTGGATCTCCTCTCCTAAGTGGAACGGCGAATTTTCGCAATAAAATTACGGATGGGATGGCAGGAAACGAATGTAAGACCCCTTTTTTTCTTTTTAAACCACCGGGGTCTTAGACCCAGAAATGCCGCTTTGCAGTAACACCTTCATGCCCGGGAAATCGTCACTACAAGGCGTCGATTCTGCCGGCCAAATCGATCACAAAATAGTAGCTATTCACATGAGAGTATATAAAACAAGCTCCAACATATGTCCACAAAGATCACATATAAAATGATAATTCTCCACGAAGGGAGAGTCCACAATAATAATAGAAAAGTACTGAAATAAGGGCTTATGCCCGATACATCAAATCCTCACTACAAGCCACTCATCGCGGAAGCAAATCTAGAACAACTACTAGGGATCGTGACTCACCATCCCTACTGTCTGCACTCCAGTGCTAGACTGCCGCATCTCCAAGCGTGTTGACCTTCGGGGCTGCTCCTCCATGTTGGGCTCCACGATCCCCTAAATGATGTGGTCCGAAAACCGTTAGTCTATAAGACTAACCCCTATAATCCCCCACCCCTTTCCCCATGACTCCTATGCACCGAGCGGGAAGGAAGAAAGGATAGGACATGATAGTGGAGAATAGAAAATGCAGGTGAAGGCGGAACTAGACTAGCAGTTCTATATAAACAGGTAAAGAAAGGCAGGAGGTATATAAAAGGTAAACTAAGAAATATGTAACCTTAACTTATATAAAGGCACATAAGCTAAGGGATCTTTTGCAAGGCTCCTAGCGTATAAAAAGTCTCATACCAATTTATACGTTAGGGTGTCGGTTTTCTAGCAGGCATAATATATAAATTTATTGAATAAAAAGCTTAACTTATAAGCATGCTCACGCGAACATATAAACCAAGGGGTCTTTTTGCAGGTCCTACTGTATAAAGCATCCCATACCACTTTATACAATATGTGTCAGGGTTATATGCAATGGTAATGCTGTGAAATGCAATTATGCCATGATGTGAACATGCAAGTGCAACTCAACCACTTGCCTCTGTGTATACAGACCTTTAGTTCTCCATTTCTGGAGCCTAACCTCCCAGGATACCTCCGTAGTAGCAAACGAAAGCGGTGGGTGTTGGGTTTTTCTATGGAGGTTGGCACAACACTTGTGCACGCAGCAGAAGGAATAAAACAAGAACAACCCAAAGAGAAATGGATCGGGCCATGAATGTTGAATCAAGAAGTTATCAAAAACTAGGCAAAAATTACCTTAGCGGCGTTGAGTCACAACTCAACGGAGATGCTCCATGCTTCGTGTCCTCGTCGGTGGCGAGTTTTACGTGGTATAACTTCCACGTATCTGCAGAAATCCACACGAGCGGGAGAACCCCGAGCTTCATCGCACGAAGGGTTGGGAAGAAGATCAACTGCACCTTTGCACTTCCCACGGACTGCTAGGTCCGCGCCAGGGAAAGAAAGATCGGCGACGGTCGCCGGAGATGAGGTCGTCGGCGGAGCGAACAGGCGGCGGCGGAACGATTCCGTCCGGCGGGGTAGGGATTCGGCAGATCGGGGATCGGCGGAACTCTTTTCGTCGGCTCGATTCGTGTACAAGAGAATCCCGTTAATAGATTATCTATGTTTCCCATAAACCCTAAGTCCCCTATTTATACCAAAGGCATTAACAGTCCAAAGAACACCGATATCCGCAGACCACCCAAGTTAGGGTTTCAAAGTCATTCGGTGAAAATCAGATCCAGATTCGGCGAGAATCAGCAGACAGATTCGGCGAGAATCATCTGCCGATTCGTCGAGAATCAAGGATAGAATCGTCGAGTATCACCAATCGCCGGGAATCAAACATTTTTTGATTCTCGACGAATGATTCTCGACGAATTTGTCGAGAGTCGTCGACTCATACTCGACGATTCTCGACGAACTCGTCGAAAGTCGTCGAGTCATACTCGACGATTCTCGACGAATTTGCCTTAGCAACATTTGCCTGACTCCCCATACTGTATGGTGATTGGTAACCCTTACCAACTAATCTTCTAATTTCTCTACATGCTCTTATGTGCGACCTTGGAGGCTCATATCGCGTTGGCAGTGAGATTACATGTTTGACCACTTCTAGATCACCATGGTAACTCCAACAGTCTCCCACTTGATCTTGAAAGTATCAAACCAAAAACCTCACAAACAATGAGCGGCATCTAGCAATGCATCATTGCTCCCCAAGAAATAAGAGTTCATAACTCATAAGCCTATATGAACAATGTCCCAGCGTTGTCTTTGTCCCTTTGTCCCTTACATCCGGAAAGAACTAGAGGCATGGACCGTGTCACCCTCATAATAGCTCAATCCAATTTTCCTGATCTAGAACGGACTTCCAGAGAATGGTGATTCCAATATCACATATTGACTCAACCAAGCATGGTCATGCATTTCTCAGTCCAGTTCCATCAAGGGGCCCATGGATGCAACTCCTGTCATATAGGAGGACAAATCCCATATCTGCTCACACACAAACACCCAAATGATTCGTAACGTGCCCAACAACCACCCTTATCATCAACCTTTCTCAAGGAAGACTTTAGATGGCATCAAAGCACGCTCTTCCTCACTTGATGAATGCTGCGACGTCAGGTCAAAGGACCACAACACCATTGCCAATAGAGACCTACTTGTGACACGATTAGATAACAATCCACAAAGTAGTCTCATGATGGGTCTGTCCAGTACAACTTGTTCATTAACAAGTACCCACGTGATGACTGGTAATCAGTCAACGCACGTGCTAGTCAACGCACGTGCTAGTCTTAAGGTATCATCATCACCCTTAGCTTCTATGATAATACAAGGACCAGGGACCCTTTAAGAATGAAGCTTCAAATAAATCATAGGCTCTCACATTCAAGTCACGTACTTGATGTCCTATGAAAGCGAACACTCTAAGGGTATTTATTATGTTTTTTTTGGGTATTTATTATGTTACAATTTAACTATCACATAGGAAAATCATAATAAAAGAACTTGCCATTAATTGTAAAAAGAAACATTCGGTACACAATTCATCACATGAATAAACAATAAACAGCCAACAGAATATATTTTTACATGCAACCCACAAGACCTCCCCTTCGGGAAAAAAAGAGACCTATTTGTTCTTTCTCAATGGGCGAAAGCCCGATCCAGCAATATTAGTGAGGTTCGCATTGTATAGAAAGATAGATTACCGGCTTCAGCCGCCATAAAAAAGGATTGGGCTCTCCCTATCGTCAAACCTCTCATTACTCTACTAATGAAGTGAAGGCGAGCGTCCGGACTTCAAAGTATCGGGCTACGCGCTTGATTCCTCTCACGTTGTTCGAGCTGCTTCACTCCTCGACGACCAATCACTCAATCCCACTCATCTCATCCGAGCTGCTTCACTCCTCTCCTTACTCTACTAGAGTTGATCACTTAGGTATCGCATACCCATTGATCAAGTGTTCGTGCCGAGAATGTCTCTTGGTCGTTAGAGAACCTGCAAGAGAGAAAACGATAAAGAATGGACTGCGAGTTGTCGGTTACTAGCGGTTAGATGAGAAAATGGAAAAAGATGAAGAGGGCTGCGGGAAGCGGCGACAGCAGAATTCGCCCGTCGCGGCTAAAACCACTCCTGCGACAGGCTTTGCGATTGCCATAAATGAGACGATTACAACGGTTACCAAGGAAAACCCGATCGGGCAGTAACTCGCTCGGCAAAGGATTCGAGACCGCTGCCACAGACGGCGAGCTTGAGGATTCGATTCGCGATGCCTAGAGAGTACTGTTCATGCCTATTTATAGGCTCGGGGCCTGCCCGAGCGGGCAGGCGCTAGAATCACCGGCTGCCCGGGGAACAGGAGAACGGGCAGCGGTGACGGGATGCAAAGCCGGAGAGACAGAGCAAGCTATTAACCGCTCAATTATTCGGTCTTGAATAGAGAGACCGGCAGCTTTCGGACGGAAAGAGAGCTTGCAGATTATTCCTCAGTCGCGCGGCTACGCTGTTAGGGGAAAAACAGGGTAGCGGTCTCCTGGGTAAACATTATCCCCGCACATTTGCGAATGTCAAAGAAATTCGGAAATGTTAGCTTTATCCGCCAGACCGATATTCTGTTTAATGCGCCTCAGAGCTATAAATATCACTGGAAAGAGAGTTTCAGATGTTCTCTGGGAGATTGCTTGACCGGGGTTACCCCTTCGCTTGTCGCTATGCCGATGAAAAGTTTGCTGGGAGACATGTACAGAAAATCCGGTTCGAAAGCGAAACTGCTTGTTCGGGAAAAAGAGGACAAAATATCCAGTTCGCCCGACATATTGACAGAGAAAACTGTCGCCGCCTCTACCTCCTCAACCGACCTAGCCGAAAAACCGAGCGAGGTGAGCGATATAGGCGGGGTAAAAATCGACCTAACTGCCACTCCTGAGACCGCCATTACCCCTGACGTCGACATTACAAGCATCACCCCACGCAACCAAGACGGCGAATTGCCTTCGTCGGCCGATAGCCTTACTGATGCCCGCGAGAAAGCTATGAAAGCCGCTCTGACCGCGGCGGACAAGCTTAAAATTGGGTTGGGAATGAGCGGGTTTACTCTGGAGAAAAGAAAGCGTCGATCCGGCCCGACCGTCGAGGATCGGGTAGAAAAGAGACTTCGCCAAAAAGGGAAGGAGAGCAAGAAGTCATCTATTCTCAAAGTCGCCACGGCCCCGCTATCTACTCTTTCCGAGGAGGGGGAGGTATCCGCGGATTCGCAAAAAGAGATTGAACAGCCGTCAGAGGTAACCGCGATGGCCAAGCTAGAGAGATTTCTTATCCTGGACGAAGATTCTCCGGGAGTTGATCTCCCTGATAACGCCGGTTATTTGCAGGGGATGGAGGAGATTCTTCATGGCATGCAAGTGACGAGCGATGCGAACATGGCAACCGGATCTCTCGCCGAGCCTCACGAAGAACTTGCCGTTGAAGAAGCACTCTTAGCCACTGGGCTTGCTGCTGACGATAAGACCCATTCGAACATGTCCGATCGAGTAGGCAAGGCTGAGACTCCCCGGCCAGGTAAGTTTCTGATAGCTTCGAGTAGGGAAAATTTGGTGAAGAGGGTACTACGGAGAAAATGCCCAGTCTGCTTGATCTCTGATGGTAGGGACGTCCCGATGACCAAAGAGATATATGAGGCGGGAAGAACCAAATCCGCGCGACTTTGGAAAGCCTAGATAAGAGAGATTGATCCGGAGAACGCGCGCCGACCAATATTCTCTGACCGCGATTTATCGGTAACAAGAGAAAGACTTGAATTCGCTCCATTGCTCCAAAGTATCGCTCTAAACTGCCATACCTGCCGATGGTCTTTATTCTAACCGTTTATTGTATTGTCTTTCCAGTGGAGAAGGGTGCGGACTCGGCGACCATTCTCGCGAATAGCCCACCTCCCCCTGATGAGGGACAGAGGTCTCCTGATGAATCTACCAGTAAGATCGCGCGGTTAGAGGAAAAGCTTCAATCTTCGGAGAAGGAAAAAGATGCGCTGAGACTGTTGGTGGAGGAGTTTGCTGAAAAAGTGAATTTGATCCGGACCGAAGTCGTTGCGGCTTCGGAGGAGGCCAAAGTTGCACGAGAAGAAACAAGACGCGGGAGAGCGCAGCTGATCGCCCAGGCCGCTGCGCACGAGAAGGAAATGAGGGATCGGGACCAGCGGCAAAGACGGTTACTTGATGATGTCGCCCATTATCGAAATCGGTGCCATCAGGCGGAGAACGAAATGCGACGCCGGTCTTGGAACAAGGACGATGGCATGGTTCGGGACGAGACCTTGTCGATGAATCAGGCGGTTTCGACCTCACGGCCTGACGGACAAGAGGCCTCTACTGAGATGGGAGTGCATCTTGGTCGGGTAGGCCGCGATGCCGCGAAAATTCATCGGCACCATCATAATGCGCTTCACCATCTGTCTGCTGCAATCTCCACGATCCTGCACGCGGGTGATTTGGTGGCTCATATTGGTGGGAACCTGTCAGATCGCAGCGAACCAACGAGTGAGGAGAGAAAACAAGAGAAAGTAAAGGGAAAATAACATTGTATGTTTATTCGAATTTGATGATGCCGAGCGGTTATTTTTATCCGTGTATTGTTGTATGAATTTTAAATTTCCTTTGCTATAACGTCTTTTGACTGTTCAGTTTCCCATTTAGATGTACCCGCGCGGTTTTAACATTATGTGTCCGACCGTTTATACTTTCGATTATAACTATAAATAGCAGAGAAGATTCTTCCCTCTTAATAAGAATAGAATTCGACGCTTTCACCGGATAGAAAAAATGGTGTCCGAGCGATCTAGTGCTTCTGTTGTATTTCTCCGATCAGAATTCAGGAGCTCTTCTTTGACCGAAAGCGAGCTCGTTCAGTTCGTGCAAAGGCATATTCATGATGAGTCTGTAATCGCGCGGTTACCTTCGATGGCGGAACGGTTAAACACCGTTGGCAATAACTTCACCGTCATACCTATTGATCATTTCGAACACGGCTTTTCTTTTCCGCCATTCATTGAGCTGGTAGATATTATGGACTTCTATGGGGTCGTCCTCAGTCAGCTCCCCCCGAACACGATAGGCGCTATAATGAGCTTTCTGATATACCTGCGATCGGAGCAAGTAAAGTTTACAATGAATCTTTTCCGAAACTGCTTCGTGGCTCGATCGATCCGAGCGGGTAAAAAGGAGAACAAACTCTTCCGTGGCATAATATACTTCGGCTGCAAGGGTTTGAAGGTAGTAAACCTCCCCAACAAGGTTACGGACTGGTCGACCAGGTATCTGGTTTTCACCGGTAACTTAGGAATTCTTCCCCTAAGTCCGCAAGCCCGCGCGGCTAGTGTTTTTAGAAGAATAGAGCTCGGGGGAAAGGAGTTGGAAATTGCCAACTTCTATAAGAATGAGCGGTTGAACGTTACCTATTACTTGTCACTGCGGCCAGTCGCGACTGATTACAACACATCTGATTGTAAGCACTCTGTTGTTTTAAGAAATTTTGCATTCGTGCGGTATTGTTAACATTCTTTCTACAGTTCGGCTGGAAATCCCCGCGGGTAAGCCGATCTCTCCAGAAGGTTCGGTGCTGACCCAAGGCGAGCTGCGCAAGCAGAGGGAAGCCGACTGTATCGAAGCCGACGACCCTGCTGTACGTGAAAATCCGGCAGTTCCCTTCGTTCCGGATTGGATCGAGATGCCCCTGACAGATTTGCGCGGTAAACAGGTCGTGCGATTTCATCGGAGCGGGGAACATATTTCGATTTCTACTTCTCTTCCGCCTTGGTCGAGCTCCAAACTCACTCGTCATGCCCGGGCGGCCGGCTTTGCCCTATATGGGAAGAAAAATATGGCTGAAATGAAATCAGTTCCGACCGCGCGCCTGCCTACCTTAGCCGCCCAAGCTCGAGCGAGAAGCTTCACCCTTGATCATTTCATGGGTGAGGCCTTGGCCGAGGTTACTGGCGTAGCCGAGCGGCTAGAGGTAAAACTAGACGAACTTGAGGAAGAGAATGAGGCTCTGAGAGCGGATAACAAAAAGCTGAGAGAGAAGATTGAGGTAACCAGAATCTCACTTTTTTCTTCTATCCGCACGGTTTTAAATATTATAAATCTCATAGTACTCTTACTCTTACAGCGAATGTATGACCGGGAGAACCCGGCCTTTCTGCACGAAGTTATCTCTCATTTGCGGGAAGGAGGAGAAGATATTCTTTACATTCTGAAGGAAAGGGGTTCTTTGGTTCCGACGGAGCAAACACTTACATTCGACGAGCTCTTTCCCGACTTCAAAATGTTAGAGGCCGAGCGAGATAAGGCGGCTAGCGCGGCTACGGTAGTTGAATTTCCTCCCGCCTTTGAGGCTGAAGCCGATACTCGCGATGGCGAAGAGAATGATGCTGAAGAGGTTACTGAGGATTCTGAGGACCGAGAATCCGATGCGTCGGAATCTTCTGGATCGAGCGACTCTTCGAGTGCTTCAAGTTCGTCCAGTTCGGAGCGGGATCATAAAAAGAAAAAGGCCAAGTTGTAATTCGGAACGTGTTTATTTCCCCCTTTCAGATCGTGCAGACTCCCTTTTTGTAAACCGCTCGGTATAAATGTAACGAACTTTTCTATAAATGATGGTTTTGATTTCTCGTGGTGTTGCGTGGTTGAATGATTTATTTTCTCGGATCATTAACCTTTGTATTAATCCGACGATTTGAAGACTTATGCTCGCGCGATTACCACTTATAAGAAAGACAATCGTAAGACTCATACCAAACCTGCGAATTTTATTTGAATAAGAGAAAAAATGATACAAAAATTCCCTTATTTCATCTGCGGCTAGCAACATCACTACTCGCTCGAATTTCATAAGAAAAATGATACAAGAATTCATATACTTCATCTGCGGCTAGCAACATCATTACTCGGACGAGTTTCATAAGAAAAATGATACAAGAATTCATATACTTCATCTGCGGCTAGCAACATCATTACCCGCACGAATTCCATAAGAAAAATGATACAAGAATTCATATACTTCATCTGCGGCTAGCAACATCATTACCCGCACGAATTTCATTATTTAAGAATAGCCTAGGTCATGCGCCGGTCCGCTATTGTTGACTTATCCCTGGTCCGAGAGCAAATCTGTAAGTCTTGTCCTGCGGTTAACTGAGTCTTATATTGCCGCGCGGTCGTGCGAATAAGTCTGAAGTTAGAAAAGTAGGGAGGTGTGCCCGATTACCACGGCCTAGATTGATCATCAAGGATGAGGCTGATGGGTGCTGAGACTCGCACCATCTCATCTCAAGGAGGATCAATAAAAACGTGATAATATCCCTTATGACGCATGGTAGAGCTAAGCACCCACCCTGACCCTCCTGATATGCAGAGGTGGTGTGTTAGAATGACAGCTGGGATCCGACGTCTAGAAGCCCTCCGCACGAGAATCTGCAAGCTCCCACTACACGGTGCGAAAACTCCCCGCTACACGTGGTCTTGGTGGAATTACGCTAATGACAACGATTCTCGTGGGGGATC
Source organism: Platanthera zijinensis (assembly GCA_039513925.1). Taxonomy (NCBI): domain Eukaryota; kingdom Viridiplantae; phylum Streptophyta; class Magnoliopsida; order Asparagales; family Orchidaceae; genus Platanthera; species Platanthera zijinensis. Next base: position 143,896,373 of record CM077084.1, on the reverse strand, counting down.
AAGCTAAACTCGGCGGTGTTACCTCGAGTTTATCATTTCTTAACTTGAGGCTTGAAAATAAATACCTCGCGCTTCGTTTTAAGAATAAAATCGTTTCAGATCATCCCCGCTCCAAGTATGGGTGATGTCCTCCCCTTCATATGTTTGTAATCTGTAAGCTTCTTTTTTCAAGACTTCTTTTATGATATAAGGTCCGGTCCAGTTGGGATTCAATTTTCCGACCGAGCTATTTCTTGCTGCTGCGTCTACCTTTTTCAGAACTAAGTCTCCCACCTGAAATTGCTTAACCCTTACTTTCTGATCGAAATATAATGACGTTCGCCTTTTTACTTTTTCCTGCCTGATGGTAGCCTCATCTCGGAGTTCGTTTTGCCTAGCCAGTAAGACCCTGGGTGTTGATACTTCAAATTCTATTGGGATGAGGGCCTCTGACCCATGCGAGAGCTTGAACGGAGTTTCTCCTGTGGAGCTAGAAGGCGTAGTTCTTAGGGCCCATAACACTGAAGGGAGTTGATCAGCCCAGCTGTTCCTTAGACTTTGAACTCTTTTCTTTAGTAAGTTTAGAATTCGCTTATTGGCCGCCTCTACTTGGCCGTTGCTCCGGGGATGATGTACTGAGGAGAATCGGAGGTCGATTCCTGCTTTCCTGCAAAAATCAGTCATTTCTGCGTTATTGAACTGAGGCCCATTATCCGTGATAATCGCCATAGGAACTCCGTGCCTACAAATTATATCACCCCAAATAAAGTTTTTAACTATTTGAGTTATAGTCCTCGCTAGTGCTTTGGCCTCAATCCACTTAGTGAAGTAATAAATCATAACCAAGATGAAGCGTCGCTGACTGCTTGCCATCGGGAATGGCTCGATAAGATCCATTCCCCAGATTGCGAACGGCCAAGGCGCCGTGATTGAACAAAGTTGCCGAGCAGGCTGGAGCTGAAGTGGTGCAAATTTCTGGCATTGAACACATTTCTTGGCATATATCTCTGCGTCTCTCCTCATTGTTGGCCAAAAATAACCCTGACGTAAGATTCGTTGTTCTAAGGTTCTGGCTCCAGAGTGGCTACCACACTCTCCTGAATGGATGTCTTGAAGAATGATGGGGACCTCTCTTTCTGTGACGCATCTTGCCATAGGTGAGATGAAAGTTCTTCTGTAAAGTACTCCGGAAATCAGATTGTAATATGCTGCCTTAATTTTGAATCTTCTTCGATCTTTAATGGTAGGGTGATACTCTCCTTTCGATAGGTATAGAATGAACGGATCTACCCAGGAATCATGCTGATCGACCTGCATTGCCTCCCCCTCTTCGACTGATGGTTGAAAACGCTCGGACACTATCTCCCCCATAGTAGTGCCGAATTTTGACAGGGTGTCAGCTTCCTCATTCCCGACTCTAGGGATGTGCTCAATTGTAAAGCTCTTGAATCTGCCAATTTCCGTTTTTACCAACACCAGGTATTGTTTGAGAATTGGTTCTCGGGTTTCGAAATTCCCGAGTACTTGTGATGCCATTACTAATGAATCTGTCTTAACGTGAGCGTGGTCGATGCCGAGTTCTTTCGCAAATCTCAATCCTGCCAGAAGTGCTTCATATTTGGCCTGATTGTTGGTAACTGGGAAAAAGAATTTTACCGCATGCTTTATTTTTACTCCGTTCGGATTGATGAGGACTACCCCTGCTCCCGACGAGTTCTTTCCCGAAGCTCCGTCGACGTAAATGGTCCAAGCAGATGGAAAATTTTCTTTCTGAGTCAAACCTTGCTCCGTGGTTTCTACCATGAAATCTGCCAAAACCTGAGCTTTTATCGCTGTTCGCGGTACGTATGTGATTTCGAACTCACTTAGCTCGATTGCCCATTTAGCGAGTCTTCCTGAATGTTCTGGTCTTTCTAATATCCCTTTCAAGGGCTGATCCACCACAACTTGGATTGAGTGCGCCTGAAAATATGGTCAGAGTCGACGCGCAGAGATGACCAAAGCCAAAGCCAGCTTTTCGAGGATGGGGTACCTTAATTCAACGTTTTTTAGGATATGACTAACATAATATACTGGGAATTGTCTTTTCTTTTCCTCCCTGATAAGGACGGAACTAACCGCTTCGGGTCCTACTCCCAGGTAAATGTACAACGGTTCTCCTGGACGAGGACTTTGTAATAATGGGGTCGTGGTTAATTGTTTTTTGAGTTGCTTGAAGGCTCTGTCACATTCATCAGTCCATTCAAACTTTGAAGCCCCCCGAAGAGTTTTAAAGAAGGGGGCGCTTTTATCTCCTACCCTGGAGATGAAGCGGCTAAGCCCTGCTAGCCTTCCCCCCAATTGTTGGACCTCTTTCGGGGAGCGGGGTGGTATCATGTTCAAGATAGCCTTTACCTTATCTGGATTGGGTGCCAGCCCTTCGGGGGTAAGGAGGTGGCCAAGGAATTTTCCTTGACTGGCGCCAAAAACACATTTCAACGGGTTTAGCCTCATCCTAAACTTTCGCAGGGTAGCGAAGGTTTCTGTGAGATCTTCTAAATGCGCGGAAAAGGATTTGCTTTTTATAAGGAGATCGTCAGCATAGACCTCTAAATTTCTTCCCTTTTGATCTTCGAAGACTGAATCCATCATGCGTTGGTAAGTAGCTCATGCATTTTTAAGACCGAAAGGCATTACTAAAAAACAAAAACACCCTTCATTTGTGATAAAGGACGTGTGCGGTATGTCGGGTTTATGCATCTTAATCTGGTGATAATCGGAGAACGCGTCTAAAAAGCTCATGACAGAATAACCCACCGCCGAGTCTACTAAATCATCTATTCGAGGCAGGGGGTAGAAATCTTTGGGGCACGCTTTATTAAGTTTGGTGAAATCTACACACATCCTCCATTTTCCTCCTGGCTTAGGCACCATTACAACATTTGATATCCAAGCGGGATATTGTATCTCTTGAACAAATTTGGCTTTCACCAGCTTGTTGACTTCTTCTCGGATTGGGCCGGCTAGCTTGGTCGCGACGTCCCTCTTCTTCTGTTGTATTGGTTTATACTTTGGGTCGACATTGAGGTGATGGCATGCTACATCCGGATCTACCCCGGGCATGTCTTCAGGAGACCATGCGAAGATGTCGAGATTCTTCAGGAGGCACGAGATTAGTTCGACTTTCTCATCCTCCGATAGTCCCGCATTAATAGAGTGCTGTTTCTCTTCCCCCTCAGCGATGGGCACCTTCTCGATAGGCTGAGCAGCCTCCAAATGGAATCCTTCCTTCGTGTTCTCTTTTGATTCTGCAAGCTCGATTGTTGTGACTGCCGGGGGAATTACCTGTTCAATCATGTTAACTGTTTTCACATAACACTCTCGGGCCACCCGATGGTTACTCCTAATACGATACTGCTTCCCTTGAGTAGAGAATTTGATAGCTAGATGGTATGTCGACACAATTGCCCGATATTCATTTAGCAGAGGCCTCCCGAAAATCGCGTGGTAGCTGCTTGCCGCGTCGATCACCACGAACCGAATCATCTTGGTGATTCCCCCTAGGGTTACTAACAGCGAGACGTTTCCTTCTGCTTCCTTCTTTTCCCCGGAGAAGCCGTAAAGTGGCCCCTCGGTAGAAGATAATGTTTTTCTGGTCCTCAAGGCCTCGAACGTTTTCTTGAATAATAAATTCACCGAGCTTCCGGTATCTATTAGAATCTTATCTACTGTAAAATTTTCGATAACGGCCTGGATAGCAACCGCATCGTTAAATGGGTTGGCGACGGAGGAGAGATCATCCGGACCAAAAGTAACAAGTTCCCTAGCCGGTGCTGAAGAAGACGTCATAGCCACTTCCTGTTTACATAACTTGGACATGGAAGATTTACGGCTCGACTCGAGACCCACCCCTCCGTGGATACAGAAAAGCCGCCCAAGAGGTCCTTCATCATGAACATCTACGCAGTCATTTACGTAATGCACATTACCCAGATCACTAACGTCAGCGATGTTCTCGCATTCCTGGAACAGCTCGGCCACTTCTTTACCTTTTGAGGTGTTTGGAACGACGGGGGCCTCTTTACAGAAGAGATCTGACATCTTTCCTTCTGAGACCAATTTCTTTACCAAGAAGCGAAGGGCCCGACAGTGTTCCGTTCGGTGTCCTTCTTCCTTGTGAAAATCGCAGAAATTCTTTGAATTGGCGGGTCTTACCTCTCCTCGAGGTTTCGCCTTTCCGAAATCTTTCCTTTGTAGGACCTCAGCGATTTCCTCCCAGGTCACATTCGCAACGTGAGGCCCTTCGTGCTGATTAATAGGAAGAACTTGCGGTGCTGCCGGAACTAGAGCGGCGTTTAAGGGCAGCATTCGCTCTCGGAACTGCTGATGATTGAGGAATGGCCTTTTGTGACGAAAGTTTCTACCCCTTTGAGGTGGGGATTGATGATCGTGACGGGAAGGTCTCGGAACATAGCGTGTCGTAGAAGAATTCCCTGAGCTGTCACCATCTGCCATAGAGGTCAGAGTAGAAATGTAAGTTGGGTTAGCACTTTCCCCTTCAATGAACTTGTTTGCGAGAGCGATCAGGGCTTGATAGGTTGCCGGGGCTTTTGTTGTGGCTTTGAATTTCAATGGACCTTCTTGTAGACCATTGATTAGGGCGACCTTGTAGTAATCTGGGTCTACGTTCTTTACTTCCAGAATCTCCCTTTGAAAATGATCTACGAACCGTGCCACGCTCTCGCCCTTCTTCTGTATAATTTTGAAAAGAGCTGCAGGACCACTTTTCCTTTTCTTGGAAGTTGAGAACCTTAAGAGAAGTTCTTGGCATAGCCCGGCGAAAGAATTAATCGAGCGAGGACGAAGCTCGTGAAACCACTCTCGAGCCTGCCTGTCAAAAGTCGTCACCAGCAACTTACACTTTAGCGCATCCGTTAGGCATCTAAGGGCCACAGCATCCTCGAATGCCTGCAGGTGTGTAACCGGGTCGGACGTGCCGGTGTAAGAAGGTAGACGAGGTTCTCTGAAATTATTTGGTGCGGGCTCCTGCCTTATCCGTGCGACAAATGGAGACGGGTCTCCTATCTCGGCTGGAGTTGAAGGCGAGGCGCGGTTAAAGCCTGGGAAATTAATGGGTACACCGGTCTGGCGGTCTTCTTAGAATCCTAGCCGCCTAGCCGGATCTGCCTGAGCGGTATCTTGGAAATAACCCATGGAGGGACCTCATTCTCCTTGGGGCTGTGGTTGCGCGGTGGTCGGATTTTGCTGTGAAGCGGGCTGATAGGTCGCGGGGGTTGAAAAGCTTACGGGTTCTTCGGGTGCTGCGGTTGGAGGCACCGTCAACCGCTGGTTAAGAGCAGCTAAAGTTCGGCCGATCGCATCAAGGCGTTCGCTGGTTTCCCACCTATCTTACTCCATTTCTTGGCGAGATTGCTCGAGCGCCCTCCAAAGGGAGTCTTCTGAGGAGCCCGTGCGGTGGGGATGATGAGAATGAGAATGGTGAGGAGATCGTCTGTCCGACATATCAAGACCGCTGGAATTCACGGACAACTCGAATCTGAAGGTCGCGTGTTCAATGTTCATGCCGAGAATGTCTCTTGGTCGTTAGAGAACCTGCAAGAGAGAAAACGATAAAGAATGGACTGCGAGTTGTCGGTTACTAGCGGTTAGATGAGAAAATGGAAAAAGATGAAGAGGGCCGCGGGAAGCGGCGACAGCAGAATTTGCCCGTCGCGGCTAAAACCACTCCTGCGACGGGCTTTGCGATTGCCATAAATGAGACGATTACAACAGTTACCAAGGAAAACCCGATCGGACAGTAACTCGCTCGGCAAAGGATTCGAGACCGCTGCCACAGACGGCGAGCTTGAGGATTCGATTCGCGATGCCTAGAGAGTACTGTTCATGCCTATTTATAGGCTCGGGGCCTGCCCGAGCGGGCAGGCGCTAGTATCACCGGCTGCCCGGGGGACAGGAGAACGGGCAGCGGTGACGGGATGCAAAGCCGGAGAGACAGAGCAAGATATTAACCGCTCGATTATTCGGTCTTGAATAGAGAGACAGGCAGCTTTCGGACGGAAAGAGAGCTTGCAGATTATTCCTCAGTCGCGCGGCTATGCGGTAGGGGAAAAACAGGGTAGCGGTCTCCTGGGTAAACATCAAGTATGACCATCATGCTTTCTCTGCGCGAGAGGCTTTGTCAGTGGATCCGCAATATTCTCCTCAGTCGGCACTCTGCAAATGTTCACATCTCCTCGTTTGACAATCTCACGAATAAGATGGAACCGCCGAAGTATGTGCTTGGAGCGCTGATGGGATCTAGGTTCCTTAGATTGTGCAATTGCACCATTGTTATCACAGTAAAGAACTACGGGACCAACAATGCTAGGAACTACATCAAGCTCGCCGATGAATTTCCTAATTCGTACAAGCCTCCTTCGCTGCGTTAGCTGAAGCGATATACTCGGCCTCTATTATAGAATCAGCAACTGTCTCTTGCTTGGAACTCTTCTAACTCACAGCTCCTCCATTAAGGCAAAACACAAACCCTGACTGAGACTTTGAATCGTCCCTATCGGTTTGGAAGCTAGCATCCGTGTAACCACTTACAACGAGCTCTTCCTCTCCACCATACACCAAGAACACATCCTTAGTCCTTCTCAAGTACTTCAGGATATTCTTGACTACAATCCAATGACACTCACCGGGGTCTGACTGATACCTGCTAGTCATGCTCAAAGCAAAGGATACATCGGGTCGAGTACACAACATTGCATACATGATTGATCCAATTGCCGAAGCATATGGAATCAACTTCATGCGGTCCTTATCTTCATAAGATTTTGGACACTGGTCCTTAGAGAGATTCACACCATGAGACATGGGTAAAAACCCTTTCTTGGACTCAAGCATGTTGAACCACTTCAACACCTTCCCAATGTATGTACTCTGGGTCAAACCCAGCAACTTCTTCGATATATCTCTATAGATCTTAATACGAAGTATATAAGTCGCTTCACCCAAGTCCTTCATAGAAAAGCAGTTCCCTAGGTTGTTCTTAATAACTTTCAGGGTAGGAATGTCATTCCCAATCAAAAGTATGTCATCTATATACAATATCAGGAAGACAACAATGCTCCCACTGATTTGCTTGTAAACACAAGGCTCATCTTCATTCTTGATGAAACCAAACTCTTTGATTTTCTCATCAAAACAAAGATTCCAACTTCGAGGGGCCTGTTTCAGTCCATAGATGGACTTATTCTTGCATATTTTAGTGGCTTCATTTGGGAATACAAAACACTCGGGTTGTGTCATGTACACTTCCTCATGGAGGTTTCCATTAAGGAAATCCGTTTTGACATCCATCTGCCAGATCTCGTAGTCATAATACACTGCAATAGCAAGCAATATCCTTATGGACTTTACCATGGCAACAGGGGAAAAGGTCTCATCATAGTCAATACCATGAATTTGCTTGAAACCCTTAGCCACTAGTCGCCCTTTGAATGTCTATACATTCCCATCCATGTCGGTCTTCTTCTTGAAGACCCATTTGTACCCTATGGGTCGTACCCCTTAAGGTGGTTCCACCAAGTTCCAAACTTGGTTTGCATACATGGAGTCCATTTCAGATTTCATAGCCTCAAGACATTTGTCGGAGTCCGGTCCATTCATAGCCTCTTGGTAGGTCGCTGGTTCATCATCATGATCCATAAGCAACACATTACCTATTTGAGACATGAGAAATCCATATCTCTCAGGCTCAAACCTCAGTCTACCAGATCTACGTAGGACTTGTGTTTCTTGAGCAGGTTCTCTAGCTACAACATCTTGTAGTCCTATCTCAAAATCCAATTCCGGTTCATTCACTACTTGTGGTTCTTGAACTTCTTCAAGTTCTACCTTTTCAGTCTTTCTTGATAAGAACTCTTTCTCCAAGAAGACGCCAGTCCTTGCGACAAACACTTTGCCCTCGGACGGTAGGTAAAAGTAATACCCTTTCATTTCCTTAGGATATCCCACCAGATAACATTTATCCGATTTGGGTTCCAGCTTGTCAGGCATTTGACGTCGAACGTATGCCTCACAGCCCCAAATTTTAATGAATGACATACTAGGATGCTTCCCAGTCCATATCTCATATGGCTATGACCTCTTCTTCAGCACCGACTAGGGAACTCGTTCCTTTTGGTCCAGATGATTTCTCCTCCATCGCCAACCCATTCAACGATGCGGTTGTTATCTAGGCCGTCATCGAAAATTTCACAGTAGACAAGATTCTGATAGATACAGGAAGCTCGGTGAATCTCTTGTTCAAAAATACATTCGAGGCCCTAAAGACCGGGAAGTCATTATCTTCTACCGAGGGGCCACTCTACGACTTCTCCGAAGAGAGGAAGGAAGCAGAAGGAAATGTTTCGCTGTTAGTGACCCTGGGGGGAATCTTCAAGATGATCCGGTTCGTGGTGGTCGACGCGGCAAGTAGCTATCACGTGATTTTCGGGAGGCCTCTATTAAATGAGTATCGGGAGATTGTATCAACTTTCCATCTGGCTATCAAATTTTCTGCTCAAGGGAGGCAGTATCAGATTAGGAGTAACCATCGGGTGGCCCGAGAATGTTATGTGAAAATGGTTAACTTGATTGAGCAGGTAACCCCTCCGGCAGTCACAACAATCGAGCTTGGAGAATCGAAAGAGAACGCGAAGGAAGGACTCCATTTGGAGGTTGCTCAACCTATCGAGAAGGTGCCCATCGCTGAGGGAGAAGAGAAAAAGCTCTCCATAAATGCAGAACTATCGGAAGAGGAGAAAACCCAACTAATCTCTTGTCTCCTGAAGAACCTCGACATTTTCGCATGGTCTCCTAAAGATATGCCCGGGGTGGACCCGGATGTAGCATGCCATCATCCCAATGTCGAACCGAAGTGTAAGCCTGTACAACAGAAGAAGAGAGATGTCGCGACAAAGTTAGCCAGCCCAATCCGGGAGGATGTCAGCAAGCTGGTGAAAGCCAAATTTATTCAAGAGATACAATATCCCGCTTGGATATCAAATGTTGTAATGGTACCTAAACCAGTAGGAAAATGGAGGATGTGTGTATATTTCACAAAACTTAATAAAGCATGCCCCAAAGATTTCTACCCCCTGCCTCGAATAGATGCTTTAGTAGATTCAGCGGTTTGTTATTCTGTCATGAGCTTTTTAGACGCGTTCTCTGGCTATCACCAGATTAAAATGCATAAACCCGACATACCACACACGTCCTTTATCACAAATGAAGGGTGTTTTTGTTATCTAGTGATGCCTTTCGGCCTTAAAAATGCAGGAGCTACTTATCAGCGCATGATGGATTCAGTTTTCAAAGATCAAAAGGGGAGAAATTTAGAAGTCTATGTTGATGATCTCCTCATAAAAAGCAAATCCTTTTCTGCGCATTTGGAGGACCTCACAGAAACCTTCGCTACCCTATGGAAGTTTAGGATGAGGTTAAACCCCTTAAAATGCGTTTTCGGTGCCAGCCAAGGGAAGTTCCTTGGTCACCTCCTTACTCCCAAAGGGTTGGCTCCCAATCCTTATAAGGTAAAAGCTATCCTGGGTATGAAACCACCCCGCTCCCCAAAAGAGGTCCAGCAACTAGGAGGAAGGCTAGCAGGACTCAGCCGCTTCATCTCCAGGGTAGGAGATAAGAGCGCTCCCTTCTTTAAAACTCTTCGGGGGACCTCAAAGTTTGAATGGACTGATGAATGTGACAAGGCTTTCAAACAACTCAAAAAACAATTAACCACGACTTCGTTGTTGCAAAGTCCTCGCCCAGGAGAACTATTATACATTTATCTTGGAGTGGGACCCGAAGCGGTTAGTTCCGTCCTTGTTAAGGAGGAAAAGAAAAAACAATTCCCAGTATATTATGTTAGTCATATCCTAAAAAGCACTGAACTAAAATACCCCATCCTCGAAAAGCTGGCTTTGGCCTTGGTCATCTCCGTGCGTCGACTCCGACCATATTTCCAGGCACACTCAATCCAAGTTGTGGTAGATCAGCCCCTGAAAGGGATATTAGAAAGGCCGGAACATTTGGGGAGACTCGCTAAATGGGCAATCGAGCTAAGTGAGTTCGAAATCACATACGTACCGCGAACAGCAATAAAAGCTCAGGTTTTGGCAGATTTCATGGTAGAAACCACGGAGCAAAATTTTGCCCAGAAAGAAAGTCTTCCATCTGCTTGGACTATTTATGTCGATGGAGCTTCGGGGAAGAATTTGTCAAGAGCAGGGATAGTCCTCATCAATCCAAACGGAGTAAAAATAAAACATGCGGTGAAATTCTTTTTCCCGGTTACCAACAATCAAGCCGAATATGAAGCACTTCTGGCAGGGTTGAGATTTGCGAAAGAACTCGGCATCAACCACGCCCACGTCAAGACAGATTCCTTAGTAATGGCTTCGCAAGTACTCGGAAACTTCGAAACCCGAGAACCAATTCTCAAACAATATCTTGTGCTGGTAAAAGCGGAAATCGGGAGATTCAAGAGCTTTACGATTGAACATATCCCTAGAATCGGGAATGAGGAAGCCGATACCTTGTCAAAATTCGGCGTTATTATGGGGAAGTAGCGTCCGAGCATTTTCAACCATCAGTCGAAGAAGGGGAGGAAATGCAAGTCGACCAGCATGACTCTTGGGTAGACTCATTCATTCTATACCTATCAAAAGGAGAGTATCACCCTACCATTAAAGATCGAAGAAAATTCAAACTTAAAGCAGCACATTACATCCTGATCTCCGGGATACTTTACAGAAAAACTTTCATCTCACCCATGGCAAGATGCGTCACGGAAAAGGAAGTCCCCATCATTCTTCAAGATATCCATTCAGGAGAATGTGGTAGCCATTCTGGAGCCAGAACCTTAGAACAACGAATCCTACGTCAGGGGTATTTTTGGCCAATGATGAGAAAAGACGTAGAGATGTATGCAAAGAAATGTGTTCAGTGCCAGAAGTTTGCTCCACTTCAACTCCAGCCCGCTCGACAACTTTGCTCGATCACGACACCATGGCCGTTCGCAATTTGGGGAATGGACCTCATCGGACCGTTTCCAATGGCGAGTAGTCAGCGACGCTTCATCTTGGTTATGATTGACTACTTCACTAAGTGGATTGAGGCCAAAGCACTAGCGAGGACCACAACTCAAATAGTTAAAAACTTTATTTGGGGTGATATAATTTGTAGGCACGGAGCCCCTATGGCGATAATCACAGATAATGGACCCCAGTTCAACAACGTAAAAATGGCTGATATTTACAGGAAAGCAGGAACCGACCTCCGATTTTCCTCAGTACACCATCCTCAGAGCAACGACCAAGTAGAAGCGGCCAATAAGCAAATTCTGAACTTACTTAAGAAAAGGGTTCAAAGTCTGAAGAATAGTTGGGCTGATCAACTCCCCTCAGTATTATGGGCCCTAAGAACTACACCTTCCAGCTCCACGGGAGAAACTCCATTCAAGCTCTCACATGGATCAGAGGCCCTCATCTCGATAGAGTTTGAAGTATCAACACCAAGGGTCTTGCTGGCTAGGCAAAACTTGGAAGATTGGCTTGAAATAAATGATGAAAAGATGAGATATTGCCTAGATCATATCGAGGAACTCCGAGATGAGGCTACTATCAGACAGGAAGAAGTAAAAAGGCGAACATCGCGATATTTTGACCAAAAAGTAAGGATTAAGCAATTTCAGGTGGGAGACTTGGTTCTAAAAAAGGTGGACGCAGCAGCAAGAAATGGCTCGGTCGGAAAATTGGATCCCAACTGGACCGGACCTTTTATCATAAAGGAAGTCTTGAAAAGAGGAGCTTACAAACTGCAAACATATGAAGGGGAGGATATCACCCACACTTGGAGCGAGGATGATCTGAAACGATTTTACTCTTAAGAACGGATCGCAGGGTATTCATTCTACGGACTCAAGTTAAGGAATAGCAAACTCGAGATAACACCGCCGAGTTTAGCTTGATCCCCCGCGAGAATCGTTGTCATTAGCGTAACACCACCCAGACCACGCGTAGCGGGGAGTTTTCGCACCGTGTACTGGGAGCTTGCAGATTCTCGTGCGGATGGCTTCTAGACATCGGATCCCAGCTGGCATCTAACACACCACCTCTGCACATCAGGAGGGTCAAGGTGGGTGCTTAGCTCTACCAAGCGTCATAAGGGATATTATCACGATTTCATTGATCCTCCTTGAGATGAGATGGTGCGAGTCTCAGCACCCGCCAGCCTCATCCTTGATGATCAATCTAGGCTATGATAATCGGGCGCATCTCCCTTCTTTTCTAAATCTAGGTTTATTCGCATAACCACGCGACAATATAAAACTAAGTTGATCACAGGGCAAGATTTCCGGAATTTCTGCTCGCTCTCGGACCAGCGATAAGGAGATCGGCGATAGCAGACCAGTGCATGACTTAGGCAATTCTCAAATAATGATCGTGCGGATAATGATGTTGCTAGCCGTAGATTTGATCGTGCGGATAATGATGCTTCTAGCCGTAGATTTGATATGGGAATTTCATGTTGTTTTTCTTATACAAATAATGATCGTGCGGATAATTATGCTTCTAGCCGCAGATTTGATATAGGAATTTCATGTTGTTTTTCTTATACAAATAATGATTGCGCGGATAATTATGCTTCTAGCCGCAGATTTGATATGGGAATCATGTTGTTTTTCTTATACAAATAATGATCGTGCGGATAATTATGCTTCTAGCCGCAGATTTGATATGGGAATTTCATGTTGTTTTTCTTATACAAATAATGATCGTGCGGATAATTGTGTCGATAGCAGCAGATTTAATTATTATCGAACGAATAAAAAAGTGCGAGTCGCAAACCCGTCACACGAGGTTTGAGGTAGAATCAAGATGCAAAATACTTTTCAATCCGTCAATTAACCGAGAAGGTAAAAATCATTCAACCACACGACATCACATATCATGAGAAATAAGGATTGTCATTCATAAAAATGTCATTACATTTATACCGTGCGGTTTACAAAAAGAGAGTCCACGCGGTCTGAAAAGAGAAAATAAGCATATTCTACTTATATCTTGGCTTTTTTTCTTTTGACGATCCCGTTCCGAACCGGATGAACTTGAAGCACTCAGAGACTCGCTCGATCCGGAAGATTATGACGAATCGGATTCTCCGCGATCCCCAGAATCCTCGGTAGCTTCGTCAACATTGCTCTCTTCATCATTACGAGCATCGGCTTCAGCCTCAGGAGCGGGAGGAGATTCGGCTATCTTAGCTGCACTGACCGAGTTATCTCGTTCGGCCTCCATCTTTTTAAAATCGGGAAATAGGTCGTCGAAGGTAAGTTTTTGCTCCTTCGGTATCAAAGAACCTCTTTCCTTAAGAATGTAAAGAATATCCTCCCCTCCTTCTCGCAAATGGGAGATAATTTCGTGCAAAAAGCCGGGTTCTCCCGATCATACATTCGCTGTAAGAGTAAAGATAATGTAAGTTTCTTAGAATTTGAGACCGAGCGGATAAAAGAAAGTAAGTAAAGTTACGGTTACCTCAACTCTCTCTCTCAACTTTTTGTTATCCGTTTTAAGAGCTTCATTTTCTTCTTCAAGCTCATCCACTCTTGCCTCTAGCCGCTCGGCTACTCCAGTAACCTCAGCCAGAGCCTCACCCATGAAATGATCGAGGGTGAAGCTTCTCGCTCGAGCTTGTGCGGTTAAAGTAGGCAGGTGTGCGGTTGGGACTGATTTCATCTCGGCCATATTTTTCTTCCCATATAGGGCAAAGCCAGTCGCCCGGGCGTGACGAGTAAGTTTGGAGCTCGACCAAGGCGGAAGAGAAGTGGAAACCGAAATATGTTCCCCACTCCGGTGAAATCGCACGGCCTGCTTATCGCGCATATCCGTCAGGGGCTTCTCGATCCAATCCGGAATGAAAGGAATGGTCGGGCTCTCACGTACAGCGGGCTCATCAGCCTCGGAACGGTCGGCTTCTCTCTGCTTGCGCAACTCGCCTTGGGTCGGCACCGAACCTTCTGGAGAAATCGGCTTGCCCGCCGGAACCTCCAGCTGAACTGTAGAGGAAGGGTTAATAATACCGCACGAATACAAAACTTCTTAAAACAGCAGAGTGCTTATAGTCGAACGTATCGTAATCAGCCACGACTACCCGCAGTGGCAAGTAATAGGTGACATCCAACCGCTCATTCTTATAGAAGTTGGCGATTTCTAACTCCTTCCCCCCGAGCTCTATTCTTTTGAAAATACTAGCCGTACGGGCTTGCGGACTTAGGGGAAGAACTCCAAGATTTCCCGTAATGACCAGATATCTGGTCGACCAGTCCGTAACCTTGTTAGGGAGGTTTACTACCTTCAAACCCTTGCAGCCGAAGTATATTATGCCGCAGAAAAGTTTGTTCTCCTTTTTACCCGCTCGGATCGATCGGGCCACGAAGCAGTTTCGGAAGAGATTCATAGTGAACTTTACCCGCTCCGAACAAAGATAGATCAAAAAGCTCATTATGGCACCTATTGTATTCGGGGGAAGCTGACTGAGGACGACCCCATAGAAGTCCATAATCTCTACCAGTTCGATGAATGGCGGAAAAGAAAAGTCATGTTCAAGATGATCGATGGGTATGACAGTAAAGTTATTTCCAACTTTGTTTAACCACTCCGCCATTGAAGGTAACCGCGCGACTACTGATTCATCATGCATATGCCGCTGTACAAATTGCAAGAGCTCGCTCTCGGTCAAGGAAGAATTCCTGAATTCTGACCGAAGAAATACAGCTGAAGCACTAGATCGCTCGGACAACATTTTTCTATACGGTGGAAGTTTTGAATTCTACTTTTATTATAAGGGGAGAATCTTCTATGCTATTTATAGAGAATTATAATCGGAAGAGTATAAATAATGTTAAATTCGCGTGGGTATGTAGTAACGGAAAACCGAACGATTCGCGAATGTATCTAACTGCACAGTAACAGCAAGTTCGAATAAATATACAAGATTATTTTTCCTTTGCATTCTCTCTCCATTTTCTCTCTTCGCTCATTGGTTCGCCACGGTCTGGCAGGTTCCCACCAATATGGGCCACCAAGTCACCCGCGTGAAGGATCATAGAGATCGCTGCAGATATATGGTGAAGCACAGTATGATGGTGTCGATGAATCTTCGCAGCATTGCGGCCCACACGGCCAAGATACACCCCCATATCAGTGGAGGCCGCTTGGCCGTCAGGTCGCGCAGTTGAAGCCGCTTGATTCATCGACAAGGTCTCGTCCCGAACCATACCGTCATCCCTCTTGTTCCCAGACCGGCGTCGCATCTCATTCTCCGCTTGGTGGCACCGATTTCGATAATGGGCGATATCATCTAGTAGTCGTCTTTGTCGCAGATCTCGATCCCTCAGTTCCTTCTCATGCGCTGCGGTCTTGCGCGATCAGCTGTGTTTTCCCATGTCTTGTCTCTTCTCGGGCAACTCTAGCCTCTTCCAAAGCCGCGGCAGCTTCTTTGCGGATCAAGTTCACCTCTCCAGCCAAATTCTCCACTGACAGTTTCAGCGCACCTTTTTCCTCCTCCGCGGATTGAAGTTTTTCCTCCAACCGTGCGATCTTGCGGATATTTTCATCGGGAGATCTCTGTCTGTCAGGTGGAGGTGGGCTGTTCACAGGAATGATGGCCGAGTCCGCATCTTTTTCCGCTAAAACAACAATGCAACAAGCGGTTAGAATAAAGATCATCGACAGATAAGACAGATTAAAGGGGCGATACTTTGAGGCAATAGATTGAATTCAAGTCTTTCTCTTGCTGCCGATAAATCGCGGTCAGAGAATATCGGTCGTCGCGCGTTCTCCGGATCGACCTTTCTTATCTGGGCTTTCCAAAGTCGCGCGGACTTGGTTCTTCCCGCCTCGTATATCTCTTTGGTCATCGGGATGTCCCTACCTTCAGAGATCAGGCGGACCGGGCGATTTCTCCGCAGTACTTTCTTTACGAGATATTCCCTACTCGAAGCGGACAAAAATTTACCTGGCCGAGAGGTATTAGTCTCTTCTACCCGCTCGGACATGTCCAGGTTTGTCTTATCATCAGTTGCAAGACCAGCGGCTAAGAGCGCTTCTTCAACGGCAGGCTCTTTATGAGGCTCGGTGAGAGATCCGGTTGCAAGGTTCGCACCACTCGTTACGATCATGCCGTGGAGAATTCCCTCCATCCCCTGCAAATAACCGGCGTTAACAGGGAGATCAAATTCCAGGGAATCTTCATCCATGATGAGAAATCTCTCTAGCCTGGCCATCGCTGTTACCTCTGACGGTTGTTCGATCTCTTTTTGTGAACCCACAGATATCTCGCCTTCCTCAGAAAAGATAGTTAGCGGGGCCGTTACGACCTTGAGAGCGGAGGATTTCCTGTTCTCTTTTTCCTTTTGACGGAGTTTCCTTTCTACCCGATCCTCGACGGTCGGGCAGGATCGACGCTTTCTTTTCTTCGGGGTAAACCCGCTTATCCCCAACTCGATTTTTAACTTGTCCGCCGCGGTCAAAGCGGCCTTCATTGCTTTCTCCCGAGTATCAGCAAGGGTGTCGGCTGAAGGAAGTAATTCGACGTCTTGGTTGTGTTGAGTGATGCTCGTGATGTCAACACCAGGGGTAATAACGGTCTCAGAGGAGGCGGGTAGGTCAATTTTTACCCCAGCTATGCCGCTCACCTCGCCCGGTCTTTTGGCTAAGACGATTGATGTAGAGGCTGCAGCAGTTTTTTCGGTCAATATATCGGGCAAACTGGCGACCTTGACCTCATTTTCCCGAGCAAGCGGCCTCACATTCGAACAAGATTTCCTGTACATATCTCCCAACAGACTTTTCATCGGCATAGCGAGCAACAAGCTGTTAACTGCAGTTCAAGTAATCTCCCAGGGAATGACTGCAACTCTCTTTCCTGCGTTATTTATAGCGCTGGAGCACATTAAAGGCTATATCGGTCTGGCGGATAAAGCTCAAATTTCCAAAACTCTCCGGCATTCGGAAATGTGCAGAGATAATGTTTACCCGGAAGACCACTATCCTTGTTCTCCCTGAGCCAAAGGGCCGTTTCTTAACAGCGTACCCGAGCGGTCGTAGCAGTCTGCAAGCCGTTCTTTACGTCCAAAGGCCATCGGTCTTTTTATTCAAGACCGTGTAACCGTGCAGTTAAGAGCTTGCTCTTTCCTCTCCTGCTGCACATCCTGTCTCAGCTGCCCGCTCTCCTGTCCCCCGGGCAGCCGGTGATTCTAGCATCTGCTCGCTCGGGTAGGCCCCGAGCCTATAAATAGGCATGAACAGTACTCTCTAGGCATCGCAAATCGAATCCTCAAGCTTGCCGTCTGTGGCAGCGGTCTCGATTCCTTTGCTGAGCGGGTTACTGTCCGATCGGGTTTCTTTGGTAACCGCTGTAACCGCTTCATTTATGGCAATCATAAAGCCCGTCGCAGGAGTGGTTTTAGCTGCGACGGGTGAACTCTGTTGTCACCGCTTATAGCGCCCCCCCCCTTTCTCTTTGGTCTCCTTTTCATCTACCCGCTAGTAACCGACAACTCTCAGTCTATTCTTTATCGTTTTCTATCTTGCAGGTTCTCCAGTGACCAAAAGACATTCTCGGTACGAAAAAAGATCACTACTAGCTAGAGGAGGAAATGTATTGTAAAAATAAAGAAAAGGCTCTAGAACAAGCACATAGGGCTCCAAGGGCAACACATCAGGCTCCAGAGAGGTAGCAAGCTCGAAAGTCACAGCCTGATCTAATTATCACTGGAGGACGCGGCCTATCTCAGCCCCCTTCCCTAGGTCAGGTAGAAAGCCTTCTCTATTCGCTCAGGCCTTGCGGCTAGGGCAGTCTCCAGTCTAACTGCCCAGGTCGCACAATAGCCATTCGTTCTGCAGGGGTTGTGGATTGCTTCCACAGTCAGCCCCTGCAGGCCGTACGGTTAGATTGGCAAACCGTGCAATGGTTCTCTCTATTCCAATAGGTGCGGACTACCTGACTAGGTGGCGGACTCGCATTTCTATCTGTCCAGACCTCTCTGTAGCCGCATGCTCAGCAGGAAGTGTGGTATGCTCTCCAGCCCACTCCTGCAGGTCGCCCGGCTACCTAGGCTACGCTATCATCAGGAGACCGACCTTTCAATAGGTGCAAACAACTCTACGCTACATCCTAGTACTCCAAGATGTAGGATCCCAGCATCAAGGTTACCCAACAGAAAGCGATAAGCGTCAGCCCGCCCAATAGGGGCGACAAGCCTGTCCATCCAGCAGGACTTCGCAGCAGGACTGTCAACCCGCACAATATCCAGCGACCTGTTCCTTCATTATGCTAGGACGCCCAGTCAGAGACCAACCCTTATGTCCGCTAGTAGGTGGCAAACTCGGTCTCAGTCCGTCTAAGGAAGGACTTGGCAGCAATACCAACAACTCTTAACCAGACCGCACAATACCGCACGGATTCCACTCCAGCTAGCCAAAAGGTGGCGAGCTCGCTCCTTTAGCAGGGGCGATCTTCTCCTTCTACATGCTAGTAGGTAGCGAACTTGTTCCATCCAACAGTAGAGAGGACTAATCCTATCCGCCACGAGCTAATTGGACTCATTATGCAGTCCTCCAAGAGCACTCCAACTTCCCCAGCGCCAGCTTCTCAGTAGTTGGCGACCTGCCTCTTCAGTCCGCAGTGAGTCGCAGACTCAATCATAACTCACTTCCTTACCGGGGGTAATGTTACAAGGACCGTATCCAGCCCGAGCCTATAAATAGGCCACCATACCTCTCATTTAGGGGGAGGACACAACAGATGACAGAGACAAGGCATCAAAACCTGCGGACACAACTATCTTGTCCGCTAGTGCTGCTCGCAGAATGTTCGGCTGTCCGCATTGTTAAGCCCCTTCGACCTTGTTCCCGGCCTCGGCTTTAGCAACCTTAGAAGTCTTCTCAGCCTAACCGTGCAGTCCGCTCGGCTTAGAGTAGTGAGTTGCAGGATCAGCTGTCTGTGCGGGCCGCAATCCTCTTTGGTCAAACCGCGCGGCCTCTGTCATCTTCTTTCCTCTAGCCGCCAGCTTCCCTTTGTACCCTTGTACCCATTATATTCTCATGTAAAGGACTCAACTCAAGCTGTAATATCTGATTCATAATCAAATTAAAGCCCATCATTGGGGTGGCATTTTAGCCGCGGCGGGCGAACTCTGTTGTTTCAACTGCCAATGGCCCCCTCTCACTCTCTCTTTCACCCTCTCGGTCTCAAACCATCAAAGATAACCGTCAAAGTAAGCATCTACTCGACAGATCCTCATAAACCTTCCATGCTTTCCCACACATCGTCACCAACCACTCCTCTATCCCCGCAATCTCTCCACCTCAATCGCAAGACCGAACACCTGTTATCTACTCGTGCGCCCATTTCCCGCATCAACAGATAGCAAGAAGAGAAAGTAAATTACACGGAAAAGTTGGTACATAGATACTATCCTGGAGCAGCAAAGACGAGGAAAGATGTACAGTCCCACTACCATGAATAGGAGCAAACGTACCATCTACAATAAAACCAGAAGGTACGCAGTTCTGGGCAATCAAAGAAGAGAACAAACGAGAGTTATCGGTCATGTGGAAACTGGCACTAGAGTCAATAAGCCACTTGTCAGAGGAGGCAAGCGCAAAAACTATAGAGGATAAAAGAGAAACTATCTCCATGAGGAAAGAAACCAGAAAAAAAGAGAGCAAACTGCCCGGTAGAAACAAGCTACACAAGATCAAGACGGCAAATCGATCCCAGAAAGAAAGCGACGAAAGAGAAGAAATTGGCAGTAAAATCAAACCGCACGGTTTTTCAAGAAGCCGAAAACGAGTAACTTCGCATCGAACAATATAAGGCGCAGCGAGAAGAAAAGAGCAGAAGCCGCACAGTCAAGGTGATAGAACACCAGAGGCAAGAAAAAAAGGCCCCGACCAAAATGCGAAACAATACATAAGTCGCGCGAACAAAATACGAGCAAAGGAGGAGAAACTGCGCGAGTTGAGAAAAGAACCCGTGCAAGAAGAAACAAGCCACAGGAAGAAAAAACAAACCGCACAAATAAGGAGAGAAGAAAAATGCGAACAACCAATAAGTCACACAAAGAAGAAGAAATGGAGACCAAAGAGTCCACCCGGTCAAGGTGACAATACACCAGCTACAAGGAAGAAGCGACGATAAAAAAGAAGAACTCGCATACGAGAAAAGTAACTACGAGAACATAACAAGTTGCAAAGAAGCGCGGTTAGCAAAGAAAGCCGGGAGAACATAAAAGATCGGAAGGAAGCAAGTCGCAAGTACAGCAAGAAGAAAAGGTGGGAAGGGAGGGAAGGGAAGGGAAAGAAACCGGACAAACTAGAAGAAGCAGGATGAAGCCGGTAGAAGAGGTCGCGTGGTTAAACAAACAAACAATGATCTAATTGGATCAAAGGATAGATTCGCTCTGATACCATGTAAGAAATGAGCGAGAAAACGACCATATGAAAATAAAGGCAAATTTTATTGCTCCAAAAAGATAATAATTACATAGGTATTCCCCCTTAATCATAGAAATTAGGAGAGATGAGAGAATACAACGACCGATGTGGGACTAAACACAATCCACGCGGCTTATGCGGTTTGACAATGTCAAACCGCACACTATACAAAAGAGTAATAAAACACCAAACTACACTAAGGGAAACCACCAATCCGCCTGGGAAGACCGCTGGGCAAGCCGCCAGACCGCAATTGCGGGTTGTCACCATGTCGCATTTACGGCTAACCATCAGTCCATTGTTGCGGGTTACCCCCTGACCGTCACAACAGTTTGCCACTTAACCCTAGTTGCAGCTAACTGCCAGACCGCTGCTGCGGCAAGCCTCCAAACCGCATGAGCTGATTTCCACCAAGCCGCAGTTGCGGCTAACCACCAGACCACAGCTGTAGCAAGCCTCCAGATCATAAATGTGGGTTGCCACTAGGCCGCAGTTGCGTCTTATCATCAGACCGCTTGCAGAGGATCGCAACCAGACCGTTGCACCAACCTTCCATACAACCAAATTGCCAGGACTAACTGCCAGACTGCCCGAACTACTAACCGCCTGAATAGAGATTCAAACCTCCAATTCTAACATAAAAAAAGTGCTTGTCTTAGGGGATCTAGAAAGCCTTTTTAAAACTGTTTGCATACCCGCGGTTATCCAAATCATAGGAGTCAGCAAATCTTGCAAGATGCTGAAACTCTCGCTGATATTCTGTCACTGACATGGATCCTTATTTCAATTGCCGAAACCTTTCTTCGAGCTCATCACGAGCCATGGAATAAATGAAATGCTCTAATAAGGCGTCAGAAAATTCATTCCAGGTAATGTCAGTGTATACACGTCCTTGAAAATTGGAGCCCAAGAGGGACTTCCACTATCTCTTTGTGTGCGATTACAAGATAGATTCAACAAAGGTGAGAGCAATACTAGTTTGGCATCTAATTCCGGCAATAAACTCCTGCACAATATCTAGCACTTCTTTAGTACGAACAGCAGACTTCGTCTCATGGTAAACAAGCGGGGAGAGGGCTCGGAAGGTACTCAACTAGTTGGAACTCAGGTGAAAGTCTTTACTTTAGAGGGCATATAAACACCTAGAGGGGGGTGAATAGTTTTTTTGGTCTTTTATAAGTATCTTTAACTTAGTGTGTTGTGATTTAACTATGTTAGCTTGCTTTCAAGACAATCCACAAAAGCACACACAATATTTATAGTGGTTCCCCAAATTATGGGTACGTCCACTGTCCCTCACCTTTCTAACAGCTTGTTACACAAGGCCATTCTCTAAAACTCTGCTCCTACGAGCTTACAACCTAGATCTCGCAGGATCTCTCAGTGTTCTCCAAGACTAACAACTCAGGCACAAGGCCCTACCTCAGAGTATGCTTGCTCTTACAACTTAGTGATCAAAAGACCACCTACCTCAGACTTGAACACAAGGCCTACAACTAAGGCTATGGAGGTTAGCCCTATAACTCAAAGAGTAAAACTCTCCTACAGCTCAGATCTGTTAAGATCCTACCTCAGGCCAAAGGCACTACCTAAGGCACACAAGCCCTACACTAAGATCAACAAATGATCCTACCTCACCCTTTGTAAATCAGGCATACAACTCAGATCAAAAAGGATCCTACTTCTTAGATCCAAGAATGGATCCTACAGAAAGAAAGGTGGTTGTTGTTGTTGAGTTGACTCCAAAAAAAATTTCTCTGTGCCTGCCTATCTGTACTGAGTTATCTTAGCCCTACCATCTTCTCGGCAATAAGAAAATGAATTCTTTAGTATACTTTTGCTTGTGCTAGAAGTATCTCAGAAACCAAAAGTCTCAGAACTTGTTGTTAAAGACAGAGGAGTAGACAATTCTTTTTTTTCTTCAAACGGCTAACATTGACTGCAGAAAATTGAAGTCTTTGCTTCTTCTTCTTTCTCATAAAAACTTTTCTGAACTTCCTGTAGCTGATGAAAATAGCAACAACTAACTTGAGGAACTTTTAGATCGATTGATTCAACTTCTTGCATCAAACACGGTAATAATGGTGATGATGATGAAGTTTAGGCGCAACTTTTTGAAATGAAAAAACCCTAAAAGTTAAAGTTATCATCTCCCGATCTTGTCCCTTATATCTTCAGCCATGCAACGGCTATATGACCCATTGGCCCCACTGATGATGTTGGATGCAACTTGGCTTTTACAGAAAAAGTCTTCCTGTAGACCTGCGATGCTATTTGTCCTGTTCTATAGCTTTCCCGAAACTAATTTGAATCATGTTGACTTTTGCTTACATCAGCATTTGTGAACTTAGCCAAATTCTCATATTCAATCTAGGCGTTCAGTGCATTGAGTGATTGTCCTTCACTCAACGCCTCTGTACTTAGCCAATTCTTCTTCCTTGCTTAACCGTTGAGTGTGTTTAGTGAACTGGCTTCGCTCAATGCCGAAATACTTAGCTAATTCTTCTATACTGCCAGGCGTTGAGTGCGTTGAGTGAATCTTCATCACTCAATTTCCTTGGGATTAACTATAACTTTCTTTATCTGCTAGGCTCTGTACATAGATTTTTCTGTCCATCTTTCCTTAATCTTTGACATAACACGATGCTTTCTTCTCTGGCATTAAGTAAGCTGTATTCACTCGACGCTTTCTTCTCTAGAGTTGAGTGTCTTGTATTCACTCGACGCTTCTAGACTTAGCTAGAATTCTTGACATATCTTCAACTACTTTGACTACTTAAGCTTGTCTCAATGAATCTTGGTATATGGCGTTGAGTGAACTGGCTTCACTCAATGCCTGTGGACAGAGATGTATTTTTTCCTTGCCAATGCTGAATCTTTGATAGACTCAGTTATACTCAACGCCTTTTGATATATGGCGTTGAGTGAATTGCCCTCACTCAACGCCTATGGACTTAGCTGTAGAATTGCTTTTTAGACTGCTGGGCTTTAACTGTCTACACCTTACTCAGCGCATTTTGGAACCTGACATTGAGTTAACTGGCTTTACTCAACGCCTTTGGACTATGGCGATTTTCAGCCTTTACAACATCCTTTTTTGACATTTGACATTGAGTGAACTAGCTTCACTTAACGCTTATGGACTTAGACAGATTTCTGTCTCTCCACTTCTCTAACTTGTGACCACCTCTCACTACCACATGGAATACCTATCTAATTAATGTGACAAGGACCAACCTGCATGCATGAACTTGAACATACATCAAATACAACTATGTGTATACCATTGACTTGTTTGACTTCTACAAATCTGGGACATTGTGAGCAATGGACACAACAATCTCACCCTATTTGAAGAAGTCAAAACCCTCAAACAAAATCTTGAGTCAATGATATACACGAACATATGCAGCAATAAAACATTAAATTAGAAAACTTATACCAAGAGAACAAGAGTATCAAGTTATAGGTTACCACACTTTCCTTGCCTCCGGGGTGATCATCATCACTTCCAGCGCGCCCTATTTTGCGGCTTCCTAGCCTTGATCATTTCCTTCTCCTCCCCCTTTTTGACTTCTGTAAATAGTTAGGGAGGAGCAGGCCTTTAAATAACTGTTGGGGCTTCGGTCCGGAATCGCCCCCGCGCTGCGGTGCTATGCGGTAATGGCTTAACTGGCTGTCCCGTAGATCCGCCCGAGGACCTTTGATATAAAGATTAGTTGCGCCGTCCTCCATGAGTCCGAACTTTTGGTCGAGTTGGTTGCGCTAAGTCCTCTCAAGTGGTATTAGAGGGGGTCGCGGGTTCGAAACCCCGGGGTCATTTCCGGGGGGGATTGTTGGGGTTGCGGTCCGGAATCGCCCCCGCGTTGCGGTGCTATGCGGTAATGGCTTAACTTGCTGCCCCGTGGATCCGCCCGAGGACCTTTGATATAAAGATTAGTTGTGCCGTCCTCCATGAGTCCGGGCTTTTGGTCGAGTTGGTTTCGCTAAGTCCTCTCAATAACTTCTCGCCATTTTTGAGTTCAGATAATCAACTATTGCATCAGCTTGTTCCTTCTCTACATAAGGCTAAATCTATCCCTGTAAGTGCTAGACTTGCTCCCATCAACTGAAGCTTCTTCTATCATCCTTCCTGGTAAACAGTTTAGTCTATTCCATTCTGAATAGCACTGGAACCACTTGAAAAACTTGATACCAATGAAGGTATAAAAATCTTCATACCACTGAAGGTCTTTTCCGCCTACAAGAATTAGTACAACCTCCAACAAAAACAACACAAGGAGCACCTGAAGCTATACCAAGTTCAACATACCCATCCAAACTTGAAGGTGTTAAACTTTGCTTCATCTAGTGGTTTAGTGAAGATGTCAGCCACTTGCTTGTCTATAGGGACACACTCAAGACAGATATCTTCACATTCCACATGCTCCCTAATGAAATGATATCTAATCACAAAGTGCTTAGTCATGCTATCAGAGACAAGATTCCAAGCAATTGAGATTGCACTAGTAGAATTACAGTACAAAGGATTTCTACTTATCTGGAGGTTATAGTTGTTGATGCGCGAAAAGCAAAGGCGGAAACGAGCACCAGCAGCTAACTGTTCGAGCACTTGGGGAAAGAGGAAAAACAAATTGCGAGCAGCAGTCTACTTGGCGGACTAGAAAAGGAACAGAAAGGCAAGATCCGTGGAGCACGACAACACCAGACTTTGCCCGTCGCGGCCTGAATGCCTCTCCTGCGACGGGCTTACTTTTGATTGCAAAGAAGGGGTTACAAGAAGGGAAAAGGAAAGCAATGCAGAAAGCAAGCTGGAGATCGCAAAGCCAGAGATTCGAGTCGGCAGCCTTTAACAAGTAGGCTCCTGGGCTCGAGTCAGCGTGCTTTGAGTGCACCACTTCCCCCTATTTATAGGCTGTGGGCCTGCACAAACGGGCAGGGCTAAAATAACCGGCTGCCCGGGGTATAAAGGAGACGGGCAGTGGTGACGGGAAACAAAAGAGAAAGAAGAAGCAGTCCGCGCGGGACCGGCGGACTGGGCCTGCGAACTGGAATCCTCGGTCGTGTCGAGCGCGATCCTCAGACCAGTTGCGACCTGAGCGACCTGGGTGACCTGACTCGGAGCTCGCCGATCTGGGCTCGACTATCGTCGACGGGAGGTCGACGATCCAGCTGAGTTGAGAACCAAGGGCGACCTTGGCGGACTGAGATCTGGAATCCGGCCAAGGAGGAACGAAACGTCTAGCTGGATATGTTGTGGATTCTGGGCTTAACATAATCCCCGCACATTTTTGAGTTTTGGAAAATTCCGAAAATGTTTTCTTAACCGCCGAGTCCGCAACTATCATTAATGCTGTTTGCGCTATAAATACCGCAGGAAGCCCTGTCCTCTGTCAGAATTGGCTGCGCGACGGGTCGTTACTCACCTCTTGCGGTCTCAACTTTCTAGTCCGGCATGGCAAGATTATGGGATTTCTTCGGTAACCTTGCTACTTCGACTGAGAAGCCCAAGGTCAGTTCCCGACCTAAAAAGACCAGTCGCCGAAACGATAATTCAGCCCGCTACCGAGGAGAGAGCTCAGGTCAAAAGAAATCAAACCCAGCCCGCGACATAGAGCCTGAGAAAGTTGCGACTGTTGTTCCTCCAAACCCACCGAGTGAGAAATTGAATCCGTCATCTGTTTCCGACAAGAACCCTATGAGATCTTCCAGCATGGAGGTACACCGCTCTGCTTCTGGGACTATTATGCTGCGGATAGACATGGGCAAGGAAGTATCGTCGCCGAAAGCCCAGCAACAGATGATCGAGGAGAAGCTTCCTGCTGACGAATAGGTAGAGGAAAGGGAAGAAGAGGTTGCCGAGGAACGAGTTAAAGAGCCCGGCGAAGTCGCGGCTAAAGATTTCGTTGAGCAAGCTAAGGAGCCAGTGTCTTCCCAGGCTCTGGTTGTCGCACCGACATCAGTCCGCGAACAGCAGCAAGTCGTCATTGACTTGGATGAGACGCCTGAAAAGAAAAAGAGGAAAAGAGACAAGAGTACTATTGCGGAGCGAATAGAGAAGAGGCTGAAGGTTAGGAAAGAGAAGCATATCTCCAAGCGGACTGGGGATGCGAGCTTGCAGCATAAGCCGCGAGAGGAGGTTTAAGGTAGCGACCTCGTCACCCCTGCTCCTCTGTCCGCGGAAGGTGATCCCCCTTCGACGCTCAGCCTATCAACTACTGAGATCCTTGACTCCATATATGACGAGCAGCTTGCGAGCATGAATCGCTCTCTGCTGGAAGTGCTGCAGCCTGACGCTGAGATTAGAGGAGAGAAACTCGCCGATCCTTCTTTTCTTCCAGCTGAAGAGAGGGAAAAGACTAAGGAGCAGCTTGCCGCAATGAAGGCAAAGGTCGAAGCGGTCTCGGAGAAGCTTGCCGCGGATAAGCGGGCTGAGAATCTTCGGACCGCTGCCGAGCTAATGGGGTCAGGTAAGTTGCAGCCGGCGCCCAAGCGATTCCAGAGCTCATGGTTATATAAATCCCCTCCACGAAAATCGCGGCCGGTCAAGACCATTACCGAAATCGGTGATATAGTCGCCTCAAGCAGATTGCTGGCCGAGACGAGAGCGATAGTCCGCCGAGAATGGAGGCATCGCCTTGACGCTTTTGATCCAGAGCGCGTGAGGCAACCTATCCTTGATAGTCGCTAGATCGCTGCAAGGATTACCAAAAGTGAATTTAACTTTTATTTTTTACCTTTCTGGGCCTATTGCGACTTGGATACTGAAGCGAATTTTATTTTTTTGCTGCAGTTCAGAAGTCAACACCTGATTCCGTCGAGGCCGGCGAGATCGTGCCCACGCCACCAGACATATCAATGGAAACTGCGGCGCGGACTGCTGCTGAACTCGCACAGGAGGAGCGGCCTGCTCAGGAAACGTACACGCTATTAGCGAGAAAGTATGAGGAGGAGTTATGCGAAATTCAGGCTGAATTAAAGAAGAGTAAAGAGCGAGAAAAGATCTTAGAAAACGAGGTCGCCAGCCTTTCATCTGCGCTCGAAGGAGTGAAGAAGGAGAAGAATCGACTAAGCGGAGATGCCAGCCACTCCAGGAATAAGTACTTGGCCTTGGCGAGAGAAGGGAAGAGACAAATGAGCGAAGCTGCTGGGATAAGGCCGCAACCGTCTTCTCAACCTGTTGCGGGAGAGGGGTCAGCCCCGGCGGCGAGCGGGCATGCCGCGGTGGTCGCAGATCCAACCCCGGCAGGTGTTCCCTTAATTCCGTTCCCGCGGGTAGCCAGGGATGTCGCTCATATGCACCGCACTTTTAACAATATGCACCACCTGGTTTCTCAACTTTACTGTGAGATCTTGCGAGGAAGCAACCAGGCGGCTCATGTTGGGATGGATGAGGAGGAGCGACCTGCCCCACGAGACCGCAGAAGGCGCTGAAGCCGAAAAAATTGTGTTGTATGATTCAATGTTTGAACATCTTGTATAACTGTATTTGTGCTGTGATGCTACTTCTGTTTGTTGTATGATGTTATTCTTTAAACTTTGGATAACCTTGTTGTTGAACGTAAATTGTGCGGGCTGGGCTGGCTTTATGCTCGCTTATTTTGTTTACTGGAAAATGGTGGTGTCTGCGGGCTTCCTGTGAGTTCGCGATTACTTGTAGATAAAGAGCAGGAAAGCAGGGGAGAATCGAACTGCGCGGACTGAGAAATCGGTCTGGGCGGATTAATGGCTGTCATGTCAGACGGTTTTCTATAAATAGGGTCTTAATCTTCTCTTTGTATAGGAAGCAGTTAGAGCTGAAGCCATGCGGTCTGAAAACATTGTGTCCGCGCGTACAGATGCCGCAGTCGCCTTCCATGCTGCCGAGCACAAACGAAGCAGGCTAACCACAGTTGACTTGGAAGCTTTTTTGGAGAAGCACATGGCGGGCTCTCCAGTACTTGCGCGGCTTCCGGAGCATCAGGAGCGATTGAACTTCTCCACCGCTACCCAGCTCGCGGTGCCAATCGATCATTTTGATTGCGGGTTCAAATTCCCCCTGCTTTGGGAGATCGCAGAGATCTTCGAGCACTATGGGGTGGTTCCAGGCCAGCTCGCGCCGAACAGTATGGTCGACATCTGTAGCTACCTCGCTTACCTGCGAGCTGAGAAGGTCGAGTTCTCCTTGAAGATCTTCAGGAAGATTTTCTCTATTCGCTCTATAACCCCACAAGGAGACCGCGAGTATAAGGGTATCATCTACTTCTACTGCAGGGGGATGAAAGTTGTGGGTTTGCCGAATAAGATCCACAACTGGACTTCTAGGTACCTTATCTTTGAATGCGACTTGGGGTTCCTTCACACCAACCCGCAGCTGCGCTCAGACGCGGACTTCAAAAGCGTGTGGCTGAGCGACACCGAGACCGCCATCGTCAAGTTCCTTGAGGGAGCGAGGCTTGACATCGACCACTATATCCCACTGTTGCCCGGACTGGACGTCGTAAACCGTCTGGAGAGTAAGTTTCGCGACTTTCATTTGTATCTGTAGCGACCTGGAAGTTGCTAATTTTTCCTCTTGCAGCGACCTTGGCGGTACCCTCAAATCTGCCCTTCACGCCGGCTGGACAGACTCCTACACAAGGAGAAAGAAGAAAAGAAATTGCGAGAAAAAGGAAAGAAGACGGAGATCCCGCCGCGAGTTATTCTTCCGATGACAGCTTTAATATTGCGGGCTTCGGCGAGAAGCAAAAGGATCTAAGGGGTAACCCCATGATCCATTGGCATGAGAAGAAAAAAATATGTCCGTCTGTCAACGGCTCTTCCCTCCTGGAGGAGCCCGCGCCCATCTCGCCATGCCCATGTCGCCCTCTCTGCCTTGTACGGGAAGCAAAACCTTCGCGAACTGTAGAATGTGGCACCTGACGACCTTCCTCTTCTCGCCGCACAAGCTAGTGCAAACTGCGCCGTCACCAACCACTATATGGGCAGGCTCACGCGCGAGCTGCTTAGGGAAGATGCGCGGCATAGGAAGGAAAGCAGCTTGCTGAAAGAAAGAAATAAGCGACTTGGCGCAAAGATCAATCAATATAAAGAAGACAAGGCTGTAAGTGCCAGTTAGTCTCCGTTTATCTCGCTTATCTTTCGCGGACTGACATTTTTGGTTTCTTCTCCAGACCGCATATGAGATAACGAACCCCGACTTCCAGAGGGCTATGTTTCCTTTTGTTAGGGAAAGCGTGGAGGTGGCAATTGAACGCATTATCAGCGAAGGGTATGCGAAAGCAGGGGTGGACTCCATTCCCTTCCTGGAGCTTTTCCCAGAGCTAAGGGACAAGGTTGCCGAATTCGAGCGAGCGGCTAAAGGAAAAGCGGTTTCTGAGGACGACGAGGAGGAGTCCGCTGATAAGGAAGCTCCTGAAGATGCGGCCTCCAGTCAGCAGCAAGGAGGCCAGTCTGACCAATCCTCTAACTCCGGCACCGACGAGAGCAGCACGCGGACAGAACCCTTGGCCGCTTCTCGTTCTAGTGACAGCAGCAGCGGTGAGTCGGGCAGCTATTCGCCTGTGGTGGATGTGGACGGGTTAAGCCCGGCAAAGCCTGCAGACAAGAAGCAGAGGACCGAATAGGAGGATAAATTGTAATTTTTTGTTTTCAATGTAAAAGGGGGGCGGACTCTGCGCGAGTCCGCCAGGACATGTATATAATTTTGAATGAATAGAAAAAAGGATATTTTTGATATCTTCTGAGATGTTCTGCTTATTTCTCGCTTATACTTAGAGGTCGCACTTCTCATATAAATCTTCGTTATATCTTTATTGCCTGTTAAAAACTCTAGCTGAAATGGCATAACCACATCTCGCTGCAATATGAACGGAATGCTTTCCCAGCGAAGAGAACGAATGTTGCGGACTTGGACGAGTTCGGTTTGCAGTCCGCATTTTGCAGAACCTTTGCAAGCTTTTGCGAGGACCCAGATGACGAAAACCATAATCTGCTAACTCAAATAACGTGAATAAGCGAACTAGGCGGACTAGGCTCACCGTCCGCAGATATTTGCAGTGAATTTTTTTCCAAATAATCATTAAATTATATGTTGAATAAATCCTGAGAATTAGGCGGATAAGATAAATGGAGTCCGCACAGCATCAATAATAATATCAGAAATGACCCGTAATTCATAACCAAGCGGGTAGGTACGGCCGGAGCGGCATTGCTTTCCTCACAGGGTTATGAACTACAGAATCAACCCAAGGACCGGCGGACTGGGCGGATAGGATAACTGGAGTTCGCACTGCATCAATAATAATATCAGAAATGACCCGTAATTCATAACCAAGCGGGTAGGTGCGGCCGGAGCGGCATTGCTTTCCTCACAGGGTTATGAACTACAGAATCAACCCAAGGGCCGGCGGACTGGGCAGATAGGATAACTGGAGTTCGCACTGCATTAATAATAATATCAGAAATGACCCGTAATTCATAACCAAGTGGGTAGGTGCGGCCGGAGCGGCATTGCTTTCCTCACAGGGTTATGAACTACAGAATCAACCCAAGGACCGGCGGACTGGGCGGATAGGATAACTGGAGTTCGCACAGCATCAATAATAATATCAGAAATGACCCGTAATTCAAAACCAAGTGGGTAGGTGCGGCCGAAGCGGCATTGCTTTCCTCACAGGGTTATGAACTACAGAATCAACCCAAGGACCGACGGACTGGGCGGATAGGATAACTGGAGTTCGCACTGCATCAATAATAATTAAAGACCCCTGTGAAGAAGAAAGCTGCAGTCTTGAGGCCAAGCGGGTAGGTGCGGCCGGAGCGGCATTGCTTTCCTCACAGTACCTCAAGATCTGCAGACTCAACAACTAAATTCACTGCCCTCTTGCCTGGAGTACAGTCTGAGTCGATCTCTCGGGCAGGTGCGTCCGGAGCGGCATTGCTTTCCTTTGAGATCGACAAGACTGTGGGTCTCCTGCAGGCACTGCTTGAGGGTACCAAGGAGTGTTCGAGGGTTATAACCTTAAGATGACCTGTGGGCAGGTGCGGCCGGAGCGGCATTGCTTTCCCCGCGCGGTCATCTGGGTTGTAACGATATCCCTTAAGTGGCATGGTAGAGCTATCCACCACTCTGCTCCTCCATAATGCAGAAGTGGGGTTAGGTACTAGCCGGGATCCGAAATCCAGTATCCTGCCGCACTAGAGTTGGTAGGCTCCCACTACACGGTGCGAAATATCCCCGCAACACGTGGTCTTCGTTGTGTTACGCTGACACCAACGGTTCTAGGGGAGGTTTTTGCTGAACTTGGCGATATCTCCTGGCATTAAGCAACTGTCGGGAGTTGCTTGAGGAGGTAAGAGAGAAGAGGCACTTTAAGAAGTGTTAGTATGAGTATTTAGACAAATATCATTTTTGAGAGATTCGTATAACATAGAAGAGAGAGTTCAGAAATAGAACCGTTTAGAGTTGTCCTTGCTCAATATATTAGCTGTCAATACTTGAAACACAGAGACACTTGATGAAGCGTTAACAAGGAACTTTCATTAATAACGAACCTCTTAAAGAGTTTTCATAAGAAGGAAAGAAAAGAAGTTCAGGAATAGAACCGCTTTAGGTCATCTCCACTCCACGTGTGCGGCATATCTTCTCCTTCAAATGTTTGTAACCGGTAGGCTCCATTCTGAAGTGCTTCTTTAATAATGAATGGTCCTGCCCAACTAGGATTAAGCTTCCCAACTGAGCTGGCTCTTGCAGCAGCATCGACCTTTTTTAGAACTAGATCTCCCACTTGAAAGTGTTTGATCCTTACATTCTTATCGAAGTAGCGGGCCATTCTTCTTTTAACTTCTTCTTGCCTGATGGCAGCCTTGTCTCTAACCTCTTCAACATATTCCAAACTAAACCTCATCTCCTCGTTGTTCAGCTCAAGCCAATCCTCCGTACCTTGCCTAGCAAGCAGCACTCTAAGTGACAGAACTTCAAACTCAACGGGAATTAATGCTTCGGACCTGTGAGAAAGCTTGAACGGGGTTTCCCTGTTGCAGATGAAGGCGCTGTTCTCAGGGTCCAGAGAACTGAGGGAAGTTGATCCACCCAACTGCCCTTGAGATTTTGAACTTTCTTCTTAAGCAGGTTGAGGATTTGCTTGTTAGCTGCTTCTACTTGACCATTGCTTCTGGGATGATGAACTGATGCAAAGCGCAGCTCTGTTCCGATCTGTCTGTAAAAGTCTATCATCTCTGCATTATTGAACTGTGGTCCATTATCAGTGATTATTTCCATAGGGATTCCATGCCGGCAAACTATCTCCCCCCAAATAAAATTCCTCATGACCTGGGTTGTTATCTTTGCCAGTGCTTTAGCCTCAATCAACTTACTGAAGTAGTCGATCATAACTATAATGAAACGTCGTTGCCCACTTGCCATGGGAAAAGGACCAATGAGATCCATTCCCCAAACGGCAAAGGGCCAAGGGGTTGCAATCGATCTGAGAGATTGAGCCGCTTGATGTTGAAGAGGAGCGAATTTCTGGCATTGAACACATTTTCTCACATAGGTCTTCGAATCTTTCTTCATTATGGGCCAGAAGTAACCTTGCCGCAGGATCCTTTTTTCCAATGTTCTTGCTCCTGAGTGACTCCCACACTCGCCAGAATGCACTTCTCGAAGAACAGTAGGAATTTCACTTTCTGAAACACATCTTGCCATTGTAGACAAGAAGGTTTTTCTATAGAGAATATCGGATATCAAGTAATAGTGTGCTGCTTTCAACCTGAATTTCTTCTTATCTTTTACCGACAGAGGCAGGTTCCCAGTCGACTGGTAGAGAATGAATGGGTCCATCCAAGAGGAACACTGATCGATTTGCATTAACCCTACCTCCTCCACTGCCGGGTGAAAAAGTTCAGAGATTGTCCCTCCTAACGAGAGCCCATACTTGGCAAAAACGTCAGCCTCCTCATTCTCTGCCCTCGGAATGTGCTCAATAGTAAAACTTTTGAACCTGCCAACCTCAACCTTTACCAGCGCAAGATACTTTTTCAACACTGGCTCCCTGGTCTCGAAGTTACCAAGAACTTGTGAGCCATCACCAGAGAATCAGTCTTAATATGGACATGATCAATTCCATGCTCTCTTGCAAGCCTCAAGCCGGCCAATAAATCTTCATACTCTGCCTGATTGTTAGTCACTGGAAAATAGTACTTGATGGCCTGCTCAAGCTTGACGCCATTCGGGTTTATCAAAACCACCCCTGCCCCTGAAGAGTTTCTTCCAGAAGCTCCATAAACATAGATGTTCCAAGCTAAAAGAGATCTTTCTGCCTGATCCGAGCTAGATTCTGTTGTGTCAATCAGAAAATCTGCAAGTACCTGTGCTTTGATAGCTGTCCGGGGCACATAGGAAATTTCGAACTCGCTCAGCTCAATTGCCCACTTAGCTAGCCTGCCTGAATGCTCTGGTTTCTCTAGCACATTCTTCAAAGGTTGATCAGTAACCACCTGAATTGGATGAGCCTGGAAATATGGGCAGAGTCTGCGGGCAGACATAACCAATGCCAAAGCTAGCTTCTCAAGGATGGGGTACCTTGCCTCTGCATCTTTCAGAATGTGACAGACATAGTAAACGGGAACTGCCTCCTGCTCTCTTCTCGGACCAGGATGGAACTAACTGCCTCGGGACCAACCCCCAGTTATAGGAACAACATCTTCCCCGCTCGGGGGCTTTGGAGTAAAGGTGTCGAGGTTAGCTGCTTTTTCAACTGCTCGAAGGCCAAAGAACACTCTTCTGTCCATTGGAACTTGGACGCTCCCCGAAGAGTCTTAAAGAACGGCGCACTTTTGTCCCCAACTCGAGAGATGAATCTTCCGAGTCCTGCCAACCTCCCCCCCAACTGCTGAACCTCTTTTGGAGAACGGGGAGGAGCCATATCAAGGATGGCTTTAACCTATCAGGATTGGGAGCATGACCCTCAGGAGTAAGGAGATGGCCGAGAAACTTCCCCTTACTTTCCCCGAAGATGCATTTTAACGGGTTAAGCTTTATTTTGTGCCTTCGCAGAGTGGAAAAGGTCTCTGCTAGGTCTATCAAGTGTTGTGGAAGAGACCTACTCTTAATCAAAAGGTCATCCACATACACTTCGAGGTTTCTACTTTTTTTCTCTTTAAACACATGGTCCATCATGCGTTGATAAGTCACGCCAGCATTTTTAAGCCCAAAGGGCATCACAAGATAACAATAGCAACCATCATTAGTGATGAACGATGTGCGAGGGATGTCAAGTTTGTGCATTCTTATTTGGTGATAACCAGAGAACGCATCTAGAAAGCTCATAAACGGATACCCTACCGCAGAATCAACTAATAAATCTATCCGAGGCAAGGGGTAGAAATCTTTCGGGCATTCTTTATTCAAATGGGTGAAATATACACACATACGCCACTTCCCCCCAGGTTTCTTAACCATTACAACATTTGAGATCCACTCGGGATATTGAATCTCTTAAATGAAGCGCGCTTTGAGGAGTTTGGCAATCTCCTCTCTAATGGGCTCTGCTAACTTGACAGCTACATCCCTCTTCTTCTGCTGGACAGGCTTGGCAGCTGGATCAGCATTGAGATGATGGCAAGCCACGTCAGGATCCACCCCTGGCATGTCCTCTGCTGACCAAGCGAAGACATCCAAATTCTTCAACAGGCAAGATATTAACTCCGCTTTTCGATCTTCTGGCAACTCGGAGTTGATGGAGAGCTTTCTTTCTTCCCCTTCTGCAATGGGGACTTCTTGCAACACCTGGGCAGGTTCTAGGTGAGCACCTTCTCTATCCAGAGCAGCTTCTGACGGAGGAGTGGCTTCTGCTGCTGCTGGAAAAGCTGGGGGGGGGAAACCTCAGTCATACTGACTGTTCGGAGGTAACACTCTCGAGCTTGCCTTGGGTCACTCCTGACCCTGTATTGACGACCATCTTTGCAGAACTTGATGGCCAAATGGTACGTTGAAATGATGACTTGATACTTGTTCAACAACGGTCTCCCAAAGATAGCATGGTAGCTGCTTGGAGCATCTACCACTATGAACTGGATCTCTTTGGTCACCCCTCCGAGCACCACAGAGAGTGTGACATTTCCTTCAACTTCCTTTCTTTCACCTGAGAAGCCGTAAAGTGGCCCCTCGGTGGGGAGAAGAGGCTTTCCTGTTCTCAGGGCTTCAAAAGTTGACTTGAAGAGGAGATTCACGGAGCTGCCAGTGTCGATGAGAATTCTATCGACCGTGAAATCTCCGATGGCTGCTTAAACTACGATGGCAACATCGAAGGGATTAGCGGTTATAGGAAGGTCTGCAGGGCCAAAGGTGATGATTTCAGAAGGTGGGGCAGAAGAAGAAGTAGAAGCAATCTCAGTTTGGGAAAGCCTTGACAGAGAAGACTTCCGAGTAGACTCAGCCCCTGCTCCGCCATGGATGAAAAAGAGTCTTCCCAAGACTCCTTCGTCGACAATGTCAATACATTCACTTGGTATATCAATGAGCCCCAGATGGCCCTCATCCCTTATCTCTATACATTCCCGCTGAACTTCAGCCACCTCCTTGCCCTTGGAGGTGGAAGGTTTTGAAGAGTCACTCTTCCTGCCCAGGTCCTCGATTTTACCCTCGGCAAGCAACCTCTCAACTAGCTTCTGAAGAGACTTGCAATCTTTAGTCAGATGACCCTTCTCCTTGTGAAAATTGCAGAACTGAGAGTTGTCCCTGGGCTTCCAGTCTCTCTGAGGCCCTTGCCTCTTTTCTTCAGCCTTCCTCTGGATTATCTGGACGACCTCTTCAAAGTCGAGGCCCAGATCTGCAAGCTCTTCCATAGGGCTGCTCTCATAAGGATTTGAAGCTGGCAGGGCGCTCTGAAGAATGGGGAGCGCTTGAAGGGGAACGGCGGGAGTGGCGGCCAACGGCAGTCTCTGACCATGAAACTGTTGATGGCCGAGGAAGGGTTTCTTGTGGCGGAGGTTACGTCCCCTCTGAGATGGAGGTTGGAAATTAGGCCGAGGAGGCTTGTTGTAATATTGATTGTTGGAGAAGTTGGAGGCATCCCTTCCTCCAGCTTTGGCTGTCAGGGATGAGATATAGGTCGGGTTGGCATTTTCTCCCTCAATAAAGCGATTAGCCATTGCTATGAGCTCCTGATAAGTTGATGGTGCCTTTGTTGTCACTTTAAATTTCAATGGGCCCTCCCAGAGGCCGTGAATCAGGGCAACTTTATAATAATCAGGGTTCACATTCCTTACCCCTTGGATTTCTTTTTGGAACCGATCAACGAATCTTGCCACTGATTCGTTGTCTCTCTGCATGATGTCAAAAAGGGCTGCCGGCCCATCCTTTCTCTTCTTAGAGGTTGTAAACCTCAGGAGCAGCTCGCTGCGAAGCTCAGCGAAGGAAGAAATCGTGCCCGAAGGCAGCTCGTAAAACCATTCTCTCGCTTGACCATCAAGAGTGGTCACCAGAAGCTTACATTTCAAGGCATCGGAGAGGCTCCTTAATGCAACTGCCCCTTCGAATGCCTGCAGTTGGGAGACCGGATCAGTCTCCCCTGAATAAAAAGGGAGACGAGGCTCTCTGAAATTGCTCGGCGCTGACTCCCACCGGATTCGATCGACGAAGGGATAGGGAGTCTCTGAATCAGGAGAAGGGCGGACTGGAGGGCGAAGCTCTGCGGGCTCTGCGGACTGTCGATCAACAAAATCTAATCGGCGAGCCGGAGTCCCTCGGGCTGCTTCCCTGAAGAAATCTATCAGGGGGGCAAACTCTGCAACCTGAGGTCGCAGGGGAGCTGCGGACTGAGCTTGGTGGAGAGACGGAGGTGCGGTTGCAGGCGACTGCTGAAGAGGGGTGTGACGAGATGGGGTCCGGCGAACCGGAGTCTGGCAGACAGGAGTCTCGGCAACTTCTTCAGCGACCTGAGGAGCAAGTCGCTGAGTCAGTGCTAATAGGGCCTACTCCAACGCGACCTGAGGAGCAAGTCGCTGAGTCAGTGCTAATAGCGGCTGATTGTATCGAGTCGCTGGTCAGTCTCCCTTCGAGATACTTCAGCTTCCCAGCGGGACTGCTCCAACGCCTCCCACAATGAATCATCAGGCGAGCTGGAGCGATCGAAGCGGCGAGCTCGGCGGTCCGACATTTCTATCTGCGGTTTTCAAAAAACTGCTCGAATCTGAAGGCCGCGTGTTAACTGTTGATGCGCGAAAAGCGAAGGCGGAAACGAGCACCAGCAGCTAACTGTTCGAGCACTTGGGGAAAGAGGAAAAACAAACTGCGAGCAGCAGTCTACTTGGCGGACTAGAAAAGGAACAGAAAGGCAAGAGCCGTGGAGCACGGCAACACCAGACTTCGCCCGTCGCGGCCTGAATGCCTCTCCTGCGACGGGCTTACTTTTGATTGCAAAGAAGGGGTTACAAGAAGGGAAAAGGAAAGCAATGCAGAAAGCAAGCTGGAGATCGCAAAGCCAGAGATTCGAGTCTGTAGCCTTTAACAAGTGGGCTCCTGGGCTCAAGTCAGCGTGCTTTGAGTGCACCACTTCCCCCTATTTATAGGTTGGGGACCTGCCCAAACGGGCAGGGCTAAAATAACCGGCTGCCCGGGGTACAAAGGAGTCGTGCAGCGGTGACGGGAAACAAAAGAGAAAGAAGAAGCAGTCCGCGCGAGACCGGCGGACTGGGCCTGCGAACTGGAATCCTCGGTCGCGTCGAGCGCGATCCTCAGACCAGTTGCGACCTGAGCGACCTGGGCGACCTGACTCGGAGCTCGCCGATCTGGGCTCGACTATCGTCGACGGGAGGTCGACGATCCAGCAGAGTTGAGAACCAAGGGCGACCTTGGCACACTGAGATCTGGAATCCGGCCAAGGAGGAACGAGACGTTTAGCTGGATATGTTGTGGATTCTAGGGTTAACAATAGTCCTGGAGATGATGCTAGATCCACAACAACTGTGCGCAGTAATTATGTGCTGAGATGTATTCTGACTCAGTAGTTGAGATTGCAACACTAGTCTTCTTCTTGCTACTCCAAGACACTAGTCTTCCTCCCAAGAACTGACAAGTGCCTGAAGTGCTCTTCCTATCCTCTTTGCAGCCTACAAAATCTGCATCTGAATAGCCTTTTAGTTCTAAATCTCTATTTCTAGGGTACCATAGGCCAAGATCTTGTGTGACCTTAAGATACCTCAAAATCCTCTTAATAGTAGATTATTGAGATTCTTTAGGGCTAGTCTGATACCTAGCACAAACACATATAGCATACATGATGTCTGGCCTACTTGTAGTAATATATAAAAGAGTGTCAATCATCCCTCTATACAAAGTTTCATCAACAGGTTTCCCTACCTCATCTTTTCCTATATGCATACTTGACCAAATGAGAGTTTTCATGGTGGAGGCATTCTCCATACCAAACTTTTTGATCAACTCCCTGGTGAACTTAGACTGGGATATGGATAATTAATCTTCAGTATGTCTTACTTAGAGGCCCAAGAAGAACTTAAGTTCATTCATACTGCTAATCTCAAACTTCCCTTACATAAGTTTGGCAAAGTTCCTACAAAGGTTGTCATCAGTAGATCCAAAGATTATGTCATCTAAATAAATCTGGACTAGGATGATCTTGCCCTTAGATTCCCATAGGAAGAAGGTCATGTCTATCTTCCCCTTGAGAATTTGTTCTCAATGGGGAAGCTAGACAATATCTCATACAATGCTCTAGGGGATTGCTTTAACCCATATAGAGCTTTCTTATGTCTATAAACAAATTCCGGTGAGTTTGAATCAACAAAACCTGAAGGCTGTTCAACATAGACTTCTTCCTTTAAGTCACCATTCAGGAAGGCTGACTTCACATCCATCTGGTAGCCTTTAAATCCTTTGAATGCAACATATGCAAGAAAGATTCTGATGGCTTCCAATCTTGCTATAGGGGCAAAGGTTTGATCAAATTCAATACCTTCTTCTAGTCTATACCCCTTAGCTACTAGCCTAGCCTTTTTCTTGATTATAATGCCATTTTCATCAAGTTTGTTCCTGTAAATCCACTTCACTCCAATAACATTTTGTCCTTATGGTCTG
Source organism: Platanthera zijinensis (assembly GCA_039513925.1). Classification (NCBI taxonomy): domain Eukaryota; kingdom Viridiplantae; phylum Streptophyta; class Magnoliopsida; order Asparagales; family Orchidaceae; genus Platanthera; species Platanthera zijinensis. Next base: position 143,856,785 of record CM077084.1, on the reverse strand, counting down.
GGAACCAGCTTCTAGACCTTACACCTCTTAAACTTATTCAATTCCTCTTGTATTGCTATAATCTAGAACTGATTTATGTTGGCCTCTTCAAATCTCTTGAGCTCAACCTGTGACAGGAAACTTGCAAACATTGTTGTATTAAGGCTCTTAATTCTTATCACCACTCATTGGTTTGCATCACCAATAATCTGGTGCCTTGGATGATCTCTTAGATGCCCGACAGTTGGAGGCAATCATCTTTCAACATCAGCTTCAGTGGCAGCATCTTGCTGATCTTCATCCACTTCAGTTAGGACTTGACCTTCTTCTAGAATATCTACTCCATCTTGGACTAATGGAGCAGCTTCTTTGATGGTTAGTGTTAGGTCCAGTTATCCACATGGCCCAGATTTGTAAGAATTCAAATAATTCAATGACACACACTAGTTGTATTTGATGTGTGTTTGAGTTTATGCATGCAGTTGGACACCAAGAAAGCTGGTGGACAGGCAAGAATTTGCCTAAGTCCACAGGCGTTAAGTGAAGCAAGCTTACTCAACGCTAGGTGCAGGGTGAAAACTTGAGGAAATGACTAAGAACAAATGTGTCGAGACAAATATGTCAACACCTTTGTAGGAGAAGTGTCGAGACAAGTCAGTCAGTAGTGTCGAGACAAGTCAGTCAGTAGTGTCGAGAAAAGTCAGTTATCTCGACACCTTGAAGATCAAGTCAGAAGTGTCGAGACAAGTGAGTCAGCAGTGTCGAGACAAGTCAGTCAGCAGTGTCGAGATAAGTTAGTTAACTCGATACCTTGAAGATCAAGTCAACTGGAAGATACTGGATATGCTGGAAATCACTCAAGTCCACAACGTTGAGTGAAGTCTATTCACTCAACGCCATGTAAGAGAAATCGTTGAGTATAGCTAGGTTAGTCTAAGCCTAATAAAAACAGCTAAAAACGTGTCTATGTCCACAGGCATTGAGTGAAGTGTACTAACTCAATGCCATAAAGCTAAAAGTTGTGAGAATAGGCAAAGCCTAAGAAGAATTAGGAAGAAATGTGGCAAATTCCACAGGCGTTGAGTGAAGTCCACTAACCCAATGCTCCATCAAATTAGTTGAGTATTGCTAAGTTAGTCAAAGCCACAAAAAATCTATGTAGTTATTTTGACTAAGTCCACATGCGTTGAGTAAAGTTTACTCACTCAACGCCATGTGATAAAAAGCATTGACTGATTCTCATCCAGTCAGAGCTAGTGTTTTCAGCACAGAAAAATTAGCGAAGTCCAAATCCGTTGAGTGTAACTTACTCACTCAATGCTAGATAATAGAAGAATATGTGTTAAGTTGTTTAGCATTGAGTGAAGCTTACTCACTCAACGCCAAGTGACAGAAAGATTGGTCATCTGATTGTTGTTCTTGAAGGCTTAACTTAACAAATCACCAAGCACAGCAGATAAGGTGTAGGTCTAAATAATTAAAAAGAGATCTAAAACCTATTCACCCCCCCCTAGGTGTTTGCTGACCTTGAAAATAAAGTCTTTAAGTTAGTTTGTCCATCATCAGCTCTGACCTGCAGTGTTAGAAGAGGAGCTTTATAGCTCACTGTTAAACATGGTAGAATCATAAAAGACTACATGTAAGACTCTTCTATAACTTGGCTTTTCAAGTTGTAGATTCTATAGGCTTTACTATGATTGTTGTACGCAACAAAAATCCCATCATAAGACTTGGCAACAAACTTAGTCACATAGGACTCCTTATTATGAAGCACATAGCACTTGCTACCAAAGATCCTGAGATAGCCCAGGTTTGGTTTTCTGCCCTTCAAAATCTCATAGGGAGTCTTCTTGTGGCTCTTGGTGATAGAGGCTTTGTTAAGAACATGACATGCAATATTTACTACCTCAGCCCAGAAATATTTTGGGATAGATGTCTCACATAGTAAGGTCCTTCCATCCTCTATGAGAGTTCTATTTTTCCTCTCAAAAATCCCATTTTGCTGGGGTGTTCTTGGAGAAAAAATTCTTGATGAATCACTTGCTCTTCACAGAACTTTGTCATGCTATCAGACTAGAATTAAGTCCTATGGTCACTTCTGATTTTGACCTCAGTAATATCAATCTTATTCTTAATTTTCTTGACAAGCTTCATGAAGAAATAAAGGGTTTTATTCTTTTTCTTAAGAAAGAACACCCAAGCAAACATAGAAAAGTCATCAACAACCACAAGGGTGTAGACTTTCCTACCTAGATTATTTACTAACATTGGACCAAACAAGTCTATATGCAAGAGGTATAAGTACCTCACAGAGTCTTTCGTCCCAATGCCCTTGAAGGAAGCTTTGGTCTGCTTCACCTTTTAGCAAGCTGAGCAAATACCTTCCTTGTTGCATTTCATCTTAGGACATTTCCTAACTAGCTCTTCACTAAAGAGCTTGTCAATAGTTCTATAATTCAAATAAGCTATTCTCTTGTGCCATTACACTCAATATGAGACTTTCTCATTTGCCACTAGACAAATAAGAGAGTCTGTATCTAGACATAAAAAGTTTAAGAAATAAATATTTCCACTCTTAGTGCCTGTCAAGATAACCTTTTGGTCACTTGACCTCTTAATCTAGCACTTATCCTTGTGAAAGACAATGACATAGCCAAGATCAGAGAGTTGGTGTATGCTTATAAGGTTGTGTTGCAACCCTTCAACATAAGACACTTTTGAAATGGTGACTATGCCATTGGTAATCTTACCATAGCCTCTTGTTACTCCTCTATCTGAACCACCAAAGATAATTTTGGGTCCATCTTTCACTGGATTATACTCCTTTAAGTTACTCCTTATTCAAGTCATGTGCCTGGAACAACCATTGTCCAAGTAACAAATGTGGGTATGGAAACTTAGACCATCCTTCATCACATAATTTACCTTACCTTAGGACCCCAATAATTATTAGGTCCTAGGTTCTGATTAGCCTAAAAATGAATATGTCTTCCTGTAGATTTTCTAATAAGAAGACTAACACTAGCACTCGGTACAGTAGGATTGTGCCAGCAATCTAAGGCAAAATGCCCCCACCTTACCACAGCACCAGCACTCATGAATATTATACCTTCTCTTCTGAGCAGGTCATGTAGTTGGGTTAATTGTTGACTGTACAAAAGGAAGAGGTGTAGCAGCCTTCTTCAAGTTCCTTTCAGTAAGGATCTGACTGAAGGTGAGTCTTTCAGCAGGGTTTCTTGGCTTGATCTGAATGTTATTTACAACAGTCTTCTTTGCAAATGACATGCTGTTTATAGCATCAGAGATAGCTAGATCTGGCTTGCTAATAGAATTGCCCTTGGTCTGGTTCTTTGGTTGATGGCCTTGAGAGTTATCCCCTACCACTTTCTTGAGTGAAGGGGTTGGTGTACCAAACACAAATCTTCCATGATGGGCCATTTAGATTTCCTCATAGGGAACCTTAAAGGCACTCACTCCCCTACTATAGCTTCCACCATAGTTGTGAACCTCTTTGTTCACACAAGTAGATCTATCATTCTTCCAGTGACCATAGATAATTTCTTAGTCATACCTGTTTGAAGTAAACTTCTCCATCTTAAATGGGATGGGAAGCTTGGAAGTTAGAGGCAGGACTGGAGCTTTCCCTTTCCCTTGGGAAGGGAAAACTCTAGTATTTCCCTTACACCCAACCCCTTCTTACCCTTCTGAGAGGAGAAGAAGTCTATCAAGGGCAGCATAGTATTGGGCTTACAGAAACTAGCCATAATTCTCTTTTCCCTCTGGAGCTTCTCAGCAAGATCTCTAATGAGACTATCCTTGTACTTGATGCAGCAAATCTGGATGAGAGTAATGTTCCTGAGTTGGCTGACTTCCCCAACCTTCTAATCCAGCATGTTGTCTCAGCTTGCTTGGAAGCAGAAAGCTAGAGGGAGGTTATCTCCTCATCCTGCTTCTTAGTCAACATCTTGTACTTCTTAAGGCATCCAGAAGTTCACCATACCTGACAATAAATTGATTGATATCTCCTTCAGATTCAAAATCATCTTCACCACTTGTTGAAGAAGATTCTGAACTAGGACTAGTCACTTACCCAGACTCAGAAGAAGAACTAGATAGAGGAAGTACCTTTCTATACTAGGCTGACCCTGGCTAGATTATTCAACTGACATTGCCATCAGCCCATAATAGCTGCAGGCATCTTCTTCATCTTCGTCCTCCTCTGAGCCACTATCTGAATGTGACAGAGGGGCCCTCATACCTATCCTGGCAGCAGGATAGTCTTCATTTTCTCCAGCAGCAATAGCCCTATTTAAGCATCTTCATCTTCAGACTCTGAGAAAGATGAGTCTGTCTAACTCTTCTCCTTCTTCGCAATGAAGGACTTTTCCTTCGTGCCCTCGTGCTTGTGTACCTTTTTCTCAACAGCCTCTTTTCTCTTCACTGGGTAGTCAACAATTACATGCCTTGGCTTAATGCAATAATAGCAGACAACTTTAGATGAAATATGTTTACTAGTTTTATAATCATACCTTTCTCCCTTGGAGTGATTCTTTCGATGCTGAGGGAGGAGGTGGGTCTGCTCCACCGCTGCTTCTTCTTCATCAGCTTGTGAAATTGTATGGAAGGCGACAAAGTCATCATCAGATATGGTACAGTCTAATGAGCTTGACCCTGTGCTATCTAAATCAGCATGCCTTCTTGGAGGAGAGGGAATCCTCTCCTCATTCTTCCTGATGTTGTATGCTCTGAAGGCCAAAGAATTTTCCTTTGCTTGGGATTTGTTGATTGTCTCCTCCTCTTTCTCGGTAGCCAACTACATCTCATAAGAGAGCAGGTTTCCAAACAATGTATGGGGAGGAGTATCATTGATGCGTTGAACGATGAGTGTACCGATCGTTGTCAAGTAATAAAAGTGGGTGGCTTACCCAAGTATCGAATCTCTCAAGGAACACAGTAAGGTGGAGTTAATATCGAGGAGGACTTGATATTGAAGTCCTCAGGTCGGGGCTATAAAAAAGGGGGTTATGATTGTTGCGGAAAATGAGAATAAAATACTAATAACTACTCCTATGTAATGCCACTATGCAATGCTTCGCCAGGCGGGATGGAAGACTACACGGACCGCTATGCACCGAATCACTGGGCGGATGGACGAGTAGGCAAGCGTAAGAACCAAGAGAACAATGAGGTTCGCAAACACCTCTTCGCAATGCACACCACTAGCAATCGCTAGTGCGGCCAAGAACAAATGGATGGCGAAAAATGGAAACAGGCGCACCTCAAATAAATATAACGAAAATACACACAATCACATAGACATGATAAAGCGTAAACGTTAATTACAATAAGCGTACTTCATCAAACACAAGAGATCGAGCTAAACTATCAACAAAAAGAAGAGAAAAGTGTGTGAAATCGACCGGATCCGAAGTCTCGCCAAGGGTTCACGGTTGGACTCGCCGGGCTGTCAATCCGCATCCAAGCTCGGTCCTCAATTGCGTCCAGGATAGAGGAGACTGTCACTCACTCCCAATGGACCCGTCTTATTCGTGTCACGAGCCGGTGGAGGAAGGCACAACTTCTCCAAGCTCGGTGGAGAAAGCTCGATCAAAACTCTCCTTGAAGCTCAAGGATGAAGAAGGATGCCGAGAGGAAGCTCCGGCTTAGATTTGGTGTTGAGTTCTTGCCCGGATCTCCTATCCTAAGTGGAATGCCAAAGTTTCTCCCTAAAATTGTGGAGGGGATGGCTGGAAACGAAGGTATCCCAATGGCTGAAAACTTGCGATTTAAATAGAAAAAGATCAGAAAATTGGCCACGCATTGTCCCGCGCACGACCGTGCGCTAACCGTGCATTATTAACATACAGATCTTGATCGCGGGAGAAGAAGCGTTGACCGGTGCATTTTACTCGCGTACGGGAGATTCCGCCCGTGCGTGAAGGAAATCGCACGGGTAAACACAGAACGCAGGAAATCAAAGGAAACGGGGGAACCGTGCGTTTTACTCGCGCACGGGCGCGCTTGATTGTGCGTGAAGGAAAAACACGATTTACCCCAGAATGCAGGAATAAAGAGAAAATGTGCTGGCCGTGCGATTCCTTCTCGCACGGTTTGGCCTAAACCGTGCTGGAACAAAACACACTGGTAGAAACAGAAGTCCCCAGAATTGCTGTGTGAAACGGACGATTAAGCTGGAACCGTGCGCGAAGAAATGCGCAGGACCGTACGTTTTACACAGAATTGAAAATGAACTTCGGGACATCCTGACTACCTGCAGAGCAATGAAACCATCTGGAGCACCAGCTCCCAGCAACAATACACAGCATAAAATACACAAAAAGAACCATGGGGAGCACCATGTGCTTACCCCCAACAAAATAATGCGCAATTGCACACCCTTGGGCCAAAACAGTGCACTTCGTATGGAAATAAGGATAATAAGAAATATATATGATAACGAACTAAAAGTGAAGTGCAAACAAAGGAAAACTAGCCAAGATGAGTCCGAAAGACACTATATAAAGAGGACTCATCACACCCCCAGACTTAACTGTTTGCGCGTCCTGAGTAAACAAAATCTTAGCAGACAGAAAAATTCATTTAGCTAACATAGAAATTATGATACGGAGTACCATGCGAAGTCGCATGCTCGCGTGCGTAAAAATACAATAGAGAAAATTTCTAAGTATGCAGAGAATAGTTTATATTTTTCATAATGCGTATCAAAATTTTATTACTACTCAAAAATTGAATCACGGTGGATCAACCGGTCATGCATAGGAAGAAAGTAGGCAGGCCACTAAGGTGAGCTTTGCCAAAGATCGGGGCTCAGGATCACCTCCAAAGGAATCCACCAATGTTGGGGACCATAAGCTTGCCCGTTCACACTCTCTCCACGACACTAGTTTGACTCAAGCATGAATCCGTAGGACTTTAGGATAAGAGATGTGGCTTGGGTTACGGTGAGGTAAACAAAGATAAACAGGAAGATTATGCACCTAACCCAAATGAGCTAACATAGAAAAGAGAATCCATCCGCTAACCAAAATAAGGTGCACCACACCCCCAGACTTAACTTTTAATATATGGGTGTGTGCACCGCCTACTCCAAATATAATCACATCTCTAAAAAGATTTTCAATCAAACATTTTCTCCTTTTTTTACTTCTCATTTTCACATATTTTTTTTATCATTTTCTTTATTTCCACAATTTCAGCAAATAGAAGCTTTGGAGCACATCCACAAATTCACATATAATATCATCACATCAACACCCCATCATGAAAATATAAAACACTTGAGCTCGACTTGGGTGTGCGACTAGGATCGACTATAAGGCTTTGGTGAAATATCGGTGGAGCTGAATCAAAAGAATGGGTAGGCACAATGGGGCTAGTGAGGATAAGACGTTAGGAATGGTACAAAGCTCAACCGGGCCAAAATGATTGCCTACATCACGCTCACGCTAGACTAACCAAGTACCAATGCTTCGAGAGTAGCTTGGGGCAATTTCTTAGCAACCGAGAAAGATGATCCTTGCTCCTGACTCGAACAAAACGAGTCTAGTGATGGCTACATACATTCCTATGCTACCGTTTGATTCACACAAGATTCAACAACTTTTGAGTAGAATAAAAAGTATCTACGCAAATAGAAAAATATAAAACTATAAGCATACTGAAAAATTAAATCTATTCAAATTTCTAAACGAGACGAGAGCAATTGACTAGAGGCATAACAAGTTCAACATTTTACTCTGTCTCATAATCCTATGCAGCACAATAATTTTCCCAAATCTAACGAAATTAGTTTAACTCACGGCACGCTAACAACTAAGCACGCGCTCAAGTGGGTGCAGTGGTGTGCAATGCAATGAAATAATCAAAATAAAAATATAAAAGCTTATAGTATGCAAATGAAATGTGCACGTGCAAAAGCTAACTAATAATAGCTCTCCCCAAGACTTAGTTTAAGCAGCACAACATAATGATATAACGGTGAAAATCAAAACAGAAAGCTAGGGGAGAAGTTACCCAAAGCTCAGCAAGTGAGCATACCAGAAGACGCGTGAAAAATAGAAGCAGGCCCATCATACGAAGAATCACAACCCCGCTGATGCGCGTAAAATACGGCAAGCGTACCGGTCGCTCAAGTAATAAAGTTGGGAATGAATCCCCGGATGTCGGTCTCTTGAGGAATGCAATTGGCGTCGAACGATCTAGACTCTAAAACTATCGTTATGAGAGTTAATTTAAATAAACAGAAAAGAAAGGTGCTTTTGTTGGTGGTCTTACGACCGATTACACTAATGTAAACTATGCGGGTCGCAATCACCGCTTCTCAAGGCGAGATGGATGTAGCGGCCGCGATGCCGTACTTCGATTGGCGAGTGGACGGAAATCTAGCGAGTGAGGTGATTAGTGCGGAGCAAGCTTGAGTGAAACGAACATGTGGAGTGGAGCGAGATGAAGCGAGGCGCATCAAAGAATAAATCTCAAGAGCAAGATGAAATACAACTGATAACAATAATGCTAGAAGTTGATGTCCATTACAAGCACAAACATTTCATACATCAAGAAAAAGAGAGGAAATGCACAACCATAAGATTGAAGATCCACCGCGGTTGTTGGCCGGAGGTGCGGGTTGTCAATCCGCTTCCAAGCGCAGTCCGAGGAGGGCTTCCGGTACCACCGAGCTGTCACCTCGAGGGCCTGTAACTCCGTTCTCTAGGGGTGCTTCGTCTTCTTCCTTGGTGGAAAGCTCGGAGAAAAATGCTTCAATGGCCGGGAGGATCGCCGGAGGAGGCGAAATGCTTCGGAATCACCGGAGAAGGTCCTCCCGTTGGTATGGATGAAGGTGGAGGTGAATGGGACTTGCTGGAGGGTGAAACGGCGGACTGGCGAAGGTTCCGTAATGATCGTCCTGCCCTAATTCGCGGAACAGCGTATTTATAGCTTGCAGAATAAATAGCGCGCACAACCACTGGCGCACGACCAGTGATCGTGCGCGACCAAGGTCAGCGCCCGTGCGTGAGCAACCTGCAAAACTGCATCAGAAAATCAGTAGTCGCGCACGATCAGCAGCGCACGATCAGTGATCGTGCGAGGCAAGGCTGATGATCGTGCGGAAATAGCCAGACAGACTTTGCAAAATGGGTATGACTGCGCACGATCGGCGGCGCACGAGCAGTGGTCGTGCGCGGTATGGCAAGTGATCGTGCGGAAGGTTCAAGACAGAGTTTCACAAATGAGACCGGGCTGCGCACGATCACTGATCGTGCGCAAGGAGGTCGATGGTCGTGCGTGGGTAAAAACGCACGACCACTGACTCCTTTGCCAAAAATAGTGAAACGCCTATCCCGAATGCCCTCACGATCCCCAAACCTGCAGGAAAACTGCACGGGGCATCGATCGCGGCAGCCACAGCAAACAGTGATAAACATAGCCAGAAAGTAAATGCACACAAGCACAGAAAATGGGCAACAAAGGTGCACAGGGCGTGGAAAACCGTAGCGAAACAAAAGGAGTGCAAATGACGCTAAACGGTGTGCAAAGACAAGGAAATAAGCCCAGATGAGTCCGAAAATAGGTATATAAAGAGGACTCATCACACCCCCAGACTTAACCGTTTGCGCGTCCCGAGCAAACAGAACCTAAGCAGACGGAGAAAAATGAACTAGCTAAAAAGAGAAATTGCCAAACGGAGTACCATGCGAAGTCGCATGCTCACGTGCATAAAAATAAAGTAGAGGGAATTCTTAAGTATACAAAATATTTTATATTTTTCACAATGCGTAACAAAAATTTATTATTACTCAAAAGTGGAATCACGGTGAATCAGCAGGTCCTACGCAGGGAGAAAGTAGACAGGCCACTAAGGTGAGCATTGCCGAAGACCGGGGCTCAAGATTACCCCCAAAGGAATCCACCAATGTCGGAAACCATAAGCTTGCCCGATCGCACTCTCTCCACGGCACTAGTCAACTCAAGCGCAAGTCCGTAGGACTCCGGGTAATAATGGGGCTTGGGTTACGGTGAGGAAAACAACGATAAACATGATGGGTATGCACCTAACCCAAATGAGCAAACGTACAAAACGAGTACCCGCTGCCCACAAAATAAACACGAGTGCACCACACCCCCAGACTTAACTTTTACTAAATGGGTGTGTGCACCGCCTACTCGAAATCCAAATCATCTCAAATAAAGATTTTCAATCAAACTTTTTCTTTTCACTTTTCATTTTCACTTTTTTTCTTTTTCAAAAATTTTTCTTTTCACAAAACACAATTTTCAGCAAATAAAGCTTGGGAGCACTTCCACATTTTCACGAATAAAAATACCACATCACAACCCCACATGAAAATATAAAACACTAAGCTCGACTTGGGTGTGCGACTAGGATCGGCTATGGGGCTTTGGTGAAATAATGGTGGAGCTGAATCAAAAAGAAGGGTAGGCACAAAGGGGCAGGCAAGGGCGATGTTAGGAATGGGTACAAAGCTCAACCGGGCCAAAAGGTGGCCTACATCACTCTCACGCTAGACTAACCGTGTACCAATGCTTCAAGAATAGCTTGGGGCAAGTTCTTAGCAACCGAGAAGGATAATCCTTCCTCCCGACTCAAGCAATACGAGTCTAGTGGCGGCTACACACATTCCTACGCTACCGTATGATTCACACCGGATTCACAAACTTTTGAGTAGAATAAGAAATATGTACGCAAATAGAAAAATATAAAACTATAAGCATACAGAAAAATTAAATCTACACAAATTTCTATACAAAACGAGAGCAGTTGACTAGAAACACAGCAAGGCCAACATTTTACTCCGTCGCGCAATCCTGAACTAGCACAGAAATTTTCCAAATCTAACAAAGATACAAGCTCAACTCGTGGCACGCTAACAGCTAAGCTCGCGCTCAAGTGGGTGCAGTGGTGTGCAACTGGAATCTAACATAATAAAGCGAAAAAGGAAAACTACTGGCATGCGAAATTAAATGTGCTCGTGGAGTGCACAAGCGGCTCTTCCCCCCAGACTTGAATGAAAACATAAGCAAGAAAAATAAACATTCAACCAGAAAATGAAATCTGAAGCGAGAGAGAGTACCAATGCTCCAAAGAGGGGAGCATGCCAGAAGATAGCATGATGATTCGCGGGCAGTGCTGCATCGCACAAAAGATAAGCTGAACCTGCGAATTAGGCCGAACAATAGAAAATACAAAAAGATAGAAAGCATAAAATAAAATCAAACAAAAACAAGGGGACCAAAAGGTCCAAGCTTGGGTTGTCTCCCGAATAGCCCTTTTGTTTACCGTCCTTAAGGTGGACCAAATACCTGTATTAGCAGTTGTATATAATGTTTATGCATCAAAATAAAATAAAATAAAGCTCAAAATGTTCCAAAGCAGCAAGGAAAGTAAGCAGGAAACACGAGGCAGAGCGGCAATCAGCTATATGCCGATTTGTGGTAAGTCTTCTCGGTGGAGAGCGAAGGAGAGGCAGAACCTAGCATAGGATCATGTGGAGGGGATTTCCCCTTGCTCACATGATGCGCAAACGCTTGGAAGGAAGAATAACGCTTATCACGCAAGCGTTTCGCCTCCTTCAGCTTCTCCATCGATGGAGACTTCCAAGGGGTGGATTTCACAGTTTTCCCAAATTTTACAATCGATGGCATCATTTCCGGCACCGTGATGGCGATCGGATCAGCCCAAGCGACAGAACGCTTAATAGAGTCATGAATATTATTACACGAATAACAGTCTAGGGATTTCTCCCGTATGTAACTAGAAGTGTCATGCTCCACAACAGCACCGGTAGGAAGTGGCACGTTCACCGTGTCTTTGGGGCGCTCAAACATCTTCGCGGGCGCTGAATTATCCTTCTCATCGGTCATCTCGGTCAATCCTCCCTTGGTTTTCTCATCCACAAGGATTGCCTTCAAAGCTGGGACTCCAAAATCTTCCTGGGGATCTGCACTACGTAGTGAAACGTCATTTCGAACAAGAGAGGAGTGTACGGAAGTATCATCGAGGGTGCAAGCATCAGCCGGCCAGGTGACGCGTCCTTGGGAGAAATCCAGGGATGCGCCACTGGCCGTCAGAAATGGGACACCAAGTATAGGAATGGAGTCATTTTCTTCCGGTCCCATGACCTGAAAAGCAGTGGTAAAATGTTTGCCATTAACCTCGATATCAACTTCCCTCACACCACCATCTGTATCTACCACATTACCATTAGCGAGAATAAGTGATTTCCGGTCTGTGGTGTCTATTTGCAGTTGCATCTTCGCGACATCCTGCAGAGTGAGGATGTTGCTGGATGCCCCGGAATCACATAAAGCAGTAGTTTCAACGTTGTTAATCAAGCAGCTAATCACGAGTTCGTTGGTATTCCCCAGCCTTCCCTCCCCAAGGCTTTTCCCTTGTTCATGGGGATTTTTTTCAGTGTTGCTAGGGAGGGTACCAAGCGTGCGCTCGGAGACCATTTGAGCCAATTGGCCCAACTGTGCCTCGAGCTTACGCATTGACGCGGCTTGATTTGTCATGTTTGTTTGGGAAACTTCAACAAACTTTTCAAACATTTGAGCCAAAGAATTGGTTTTTTCGGCGGGGGGGCCTTGAGGATAATTCGGGTGGGGTGGCCGCGGCTGGCTCCCGGAGGCGGAGGCATCATATTGATGCTGCCCCGGTTGCCATCGTTGGCCCGGTGCGTTTTGATTCCACGAGAAATTCGGGTGATTTCTCGCACCCGGATTATAAGCATTTCCATATGGCGCGCCCCTGTTTTGATTTGCGATAAAATTCACGGTTTCATTGGAGAAGGCGGGGTCATACATTACCTCCGCTCCAGGGCACTCAAAGCTGTGATGATCGGTACTTCCGCAACCTTGACACGAGATGGCCAACACCGGAGAAGCAGCAGCGGGCCTTGATGCTTCCACAGCAAAGATGCCACTTGTCCCACGGGGGGTATTCCTTCCCGCGGTCCAAAAGGCGCTGTGCGTGGCGGTGTCCTGCAGAACTCTCAAAGCATCCTCAGGAGCAAGGTTCATAATTGTTCCACCAGAGGCGGCGTCAATCATGGCGCGGTGTTGATGTTCGATGGAGAAGTAGAAGCATTCCACAAGATTCCACGTTTGGAATCCGTGATTGGGGCACTTCCGCAGCAACTCATTGAAGCGCTCCCAGACTTCCGCCAAACTTTCTTGGTCGTTTTGCCGGAAATTAGCGATGGCGCGTCTCAAACTCACAATACGGTCAACCGGATGGAATTTGGCTAGAAACTTTGTGGTAAGAGCCTCCCAGGTTGTGGCTGTCCCAAGAGGTAGGGAATGAAGCCATGACTTGGCCTTGTCACGTAGAGAGAAGGCGAAGAGACGGAGCTTGACCGTATCGTCAGGAATCCCAGCATAACGGAAAGTGGCACAGATTTCTGAGAAGTCTGCCAAGTGTAGATGGGCATCCTCAGTAGCCAGTCCAGAAAACTGTGCGTTGTTCCGGATGATGTTAAGAATTGCCGGTTTGATCTTGAACTGTTGGTTTGCGATCGCCGGTCCAAACCCAGGGTAAATGCTCCCAACAGTGGGGGTAGTGTAATCTCTCATGGTTCGGACATGCGGCGGTTGCACCTCATTCTCATCCCCGTTACGGTTATCAGGGAGGTTCCCTCCAACACGAACTTCGTTGTCATGGTTCAACTGGTCTCCCATTGTGATTGGATCTATTGCAGCGGCACGCCTTTGCGCACGAAGAGTTCGCTCGATTTCGGGATCGTAAGCAACGAGATCTCTTGCAGCACGTCCCTGCATCCACTGAAGCAACAAAACAAAGAAACGAAAATAAAAAAAAAACACTAACTCTTATACCAATACTTTCAGAAATCATGATCGTTCAACAGTTGCATTCCCCGGCAACGGCGCCAAAAACTTGATGCGCGTAAAATACGGCAAGCGTACCGGTCGCTCAAGTAATAAAGTTGGGAATGAATCCCCGGATGTCGGTCTCTTGAGGAATGCAATTGGCGTCGAACGATCTAGACTCTAAAACTATCGTTATGAGAGTTAATTTAAATAAACAGAAAAGAAAGGTGCTTTTGTTGGTGGTCTTACGACCGATTACACTAATGTAAACTATGCGGGTCGCAATCACCGCTTCTCAAGGCGAGATGGATGTAGCGGCCGCGATGCCGTACTTCGATTGGCGAGTGGACGGAAATCTAGCGAGTGAGGTGATTAGTGCGGAGCAAGCTTGAGTGAAACGAACATGTGGAGTGGAGCGAGATGAAGCGAGGCGCATCAAAGAATAAATCTCAAGAGCAAGATGAAATACAACTGATAACAATAATGCTAGAAGTTGATGTCCATTACAAGCACAAACATTTCATACATCAAGAAAAAGAGAGGAAATGCACAACCATAAGATTGAAGATCCACCGCGTTTGTTGGCCGGAGGTGCGGGTTGTCAATCCGCTTCCAAGCGCAGTCCGAGGAGGGCTTCCGGTACCACCGAGCTGTCACCTCGAGGGCCTGTAACTCCGTTCTCTAGGGGTGCTTCGTCTTCTTCCTTGGTGGAAAGCTCGGAGAAGAATGCTTCAATGGCCGGGAGGATCGCCGGAGGAGGCGAAATGCTTCGGAATCACCGGAGAAGGTCCTCCCGTTGGTATGGATGAAGGTGGAGGTGAATGGGACTTGCTGGAGGGTGAAACAGCGGACTGGCGAAGGTTCCGTAATGATCGTCCTGCCCTAATTCGCGGAACAGCGTATTTATAGCTTGCAGAATAAATAGCGCGCACGACCACTGGCGCACGACCAGTGATCCTGCGCGACCAAGGTCAGCGCTCGTGCGTGAGCAACCTGCAAAACTGCATTAGAAAATCAGTAGTCGCGCACGATCAGCAGCGCACGATCAGTGATCGTGCGAGGCAAGGCTGATGATCGTGCGGAAATAGCCAGACAGACTTTGCAAAATGGGTATGACTGCGCACGATCGGCGGCGCACGAGCAGTGGTCGTGCGCGGTATGGCAAGTGATCGTGCGGAAGGTTCAAGACAGAGTTTCACAAATGAGACCGGGCTGCGCACGATCACTGATCGTGCGCAAGGAGGTCGATGGTCGTGCGTGGGTAAAAACGCACGACCACTGACTCCTTTGCCAAAAATAGTGAAACGCCTATCCCGAATGCCCTCACGATCCCCAAACCTGCAGGAAAACTGCACGGGGCATCGATCGCGGCAGCCACAGCAAACAGTGATAAACATAGCCAGAAAGTAAATGCACACAAGCACAGAAAATGGGCAACAAAGGTGCACAGGGCGTGGAAAACCGTAGCGAAACAAAAGGAGTGCAAATGACGCTAAACGGTGTGCAAAGACAAGGAAATAAGCCCAGATGAGTCCGAAAATAGGTATATAAAGAGGACTCATCACCCGCCAATACTAAGTTGCCATGAATACTTGCAGGGGTGAGCTCCGTAAAAAAAAAAGAAAAAAAATATACAAACTACAAAGAAATACTAAAACTAAAAAGACATGAAATATATAAATGTAGGAAATGAAAGATAACTACTGGGGTTATTGTCATCCCATCACGACTTATTAAATTCAATACATTTCTAGCTAATGGGACTATGAAATAAGAAATGCACAGGTTACTATTCCATTATCCACTGCAGTAACGGGTGCCGATACGGAGATAAAACAGTTAACCCTCTGTCTAAATAATCATTCCTGCTCCTCGCAGGCAGAGGAAAGAGGAAGTAAGATGAGGAGGAGGCCTGTTCCTCACTCATCTCACCACAAAACAAATCCTTTCCTTGCAAGTTTCGTCCACCACAAGTTCACTGGGGGCGAAGGCAGGGGCTTCCACTGTGAAGGAGGTAGGAACCTCCTCACACAAGTGGATGCACTCAACGACAGCCTGAGCGCAAGGCTCAACATCAACCCAACTTACCTGTTGAGATTCAACCTGCACAGGCTCGGATAAAGAAGGTGGGTCAAGAAATAAAAGAGACGAAGAACTTAAGGAAATAATCGGGGGAGTGATCCCGGTTTATCTCCCCAAAGGCTTAGGTAGAAAAATATCGTCAGCATTGTCGACAATGCTACAAGGCATGGCCGGATACATAGAGGGCTCCACCAAGACTTTGACTTCCTCCTTTGGTGTCGAGGGAGAATCATCGACACCAAGAAGGTTGTCCTCCTCAATGGGAGTGGAAACAATCCATGTATCACAAACCTCAAATTGTGTTGCATCGTCGAAAATGTCGTCAGAGATGACTAAAGTAGAATGCACAAAAGGCGAAGGAACTTAGCTTGGATAAAAGTCAAGCGCAGGTTCCTCACAAAGAATCAGCTCCACACTTAGAGATGTATGCACAGGAGAGATAGGCTCAGCCATGTCGAAGCCTAAATCAGCCATACAACTGGTGGTTGTGTCCGCATCATTCCCTTCAAAAAATGAAGGTGAAAAGGTCACATAACCAGATGATGAAGGTGTGCAACCAAGAGTAGGAGTCAGGATGATCCGGATGTCTGGCTTATCATCCTCTTCCATAACAAGGAGGTACTCGGCACAATCCTTGAGGACTTGATTTGTTCTACGACAATACAAAAACTTTCTCCAAGTACTCTGCGTTCCTTGTGGGGCTGGAGAGGAAAAAGAGAACAGTATATGTGGCAAGGACGAATGACCATAAGCTCGGGGCACAGTGTTTGAAGGGTTGTACGAATACAACATTTCATGTATTGTGCGCTGAGGCTTATGTTCAATATCTCTCGTAGGGCATTCATGACTAGCGTGGGAGGAATTTCCACACCAACGACATCGGACATACGAATATCCCCACATGGTGTCGAAATAGCAGATTCAAAATTAATTGTGCAAATTACTAAATCCAATAATATATCACTACCGTTTACTAAACAAACAAGAAAAAAAGCAAGATAAATAGAAATATCAAAGCAAAGCAATTTACAATGGAAAAGGAAAGCAATCTAACGTCTCCCTCTCCAAAAAGTCACACGACTGTGTTCCCCTACAACGGTGCCAAAAACTTGATGCGTTGAATGACAAGTGTACCGATCATTGTCAAGTAATAAAAGTGAGTGGCTTAACCAAGTATCGAATCTCTCAAGGAACACAGTAAGGTGGAGTTAATATCGAGGAGGACTTGAGATTGAAGTCCTCGGGTCGGGGCTAATGAAAAGGTGGGTTATGATTGTTGCGAAAAAGGAGAATAAAATACTAATAACTACTCCTATGCAATGTCGCTATGCAATGCTTCGCCTGGCGGGATGGAAGACTACACGGGCCGCTATGCACCGAATCACTGGGCGGATGGATGAGTAGGCAAGCGTAAGAACCAAGAGAACAGTGAAGGTCGCAAACACCTCTTCGCAATGCACGCCACTAACAATCGCTAATGCGGCCAATAACAAATGGATGACGCAAAATGGAAATAGGCACACCTCAAATAAATATAACGAAAATACACACAATCACGTAGACATGATAAAGCGTAAATGTTAATTACAATAAGAGTACTTCATCAAACACAAGAGATCGATTTAAACTATCAACAACAAGAAGAGAAAAGTGTGCAAAATAGACTGAATCCAAAGTCTCGCCAAGGGTTCACGGTTGGAATCGCCGGGTTGTCAATTTGTGTCCATGCTCGGTCCTCAACTGCGTCCGGGGTAGAGGAGGCTGTCACTCACTCCCAATGGACCCGTCTTCTTCGTGTCACGAGCCGGAGGAGGAAGGCACAACTTCTCCAAGCTCGGTGGAGAAAGCTAGATTAAAACTCTCCTTAAAGCTCAAAGATGAAGGAGGAGGCCGAGAGGAAGCTTCGGCTTGGATTTGGCATTGAATGCTTGCCTGTATCTCCTCTCCTAAGTGGAACGGCGAAGTTTCGCAATAAAATTATGGATGGGATGGCAGGAAATGAATGTAAGACCCCTTTTTTCTTTTTAAACCACCGGGGTCTTAGGCCCAGAAACGCCGCTTTGCGGTAACACCTTCACGCCCGGGAAGTCGTCACTACAAGGCGTCGATTCTGCAGGCCAAATCGATCACAGAATAGTAGCTATTCACATGAGAGTATATAAAACAAGCTCCAACATATGTCCACAAAGATCACATATAAAATGATAATTCTCCACGAAGGGAAAGTCCACAATAATAATAGAAAAGTACTGAAATAAGGGCTTATGCCCGATACATCAAATCCTCACTACAAGTCACTCATCGCGGAAGCAAATCTAGAACAACTACTAGGGATCGTGACTCACCGTCCCTACTGTCTGCACTCCAGTGCTAGACTGCCGCATCTCCAAGCGTGTCGACCTCCGGGGCTTCTCCTCCATGCTGGGCTCCACGATCCCCTAAATGATGTGGTCCGAAAACCGTTAGTCTATAAGACTAACCCCTATAATCCCCCACCCCTTTCCCCATGACTCCTATGCACCGAGCGGGAAGGAAGAAAGGATAGGACATGATAGTGGAGAATAGAAAATGCAGGTGACGGCGGAACTAGACTAGTAGTTCTATATAAACAGGTAAAGAAAGGCAGGAGGTATATAAAAGGTAAACTAAGAAATATGTAACCTTAACTTATATAAAGACACATAAGCCAAGGGATATTTTGCAAGACTCCTAGCGTATAAAAAGTCTCATACCAATTTATACGTTAGGGTGTCAGTTTTCTAGCAGGCATAATATATAAATTTATTGAATAAAAAGCTTAACTTATAAGCATGCTCATGTGAACATATAAACCAAGGGGTCTTTTTGCAGGTCCTACTGTATAAAACATCCCATACCACTTTATACAATATGTGTCAGGGTTATATGCAATGGTAATGCTATGAAATGCAATTATGCCATGATGTGAACATGCAAGTGCAACTCAACCACTTGCCTCTGTGTATACAGACCTTTAGTTCTCCCTTTCTGGAGCCTAACCTCCCAGGATACCTCCGTAGTAGCAAACGAAAGCGGTGGGTGTTGGGTTTTTCTATGGAGGTTGGCACAACACTTGTGCACGCAGCGGAAGGAATAAAATAAGAACAACCCAAAGAGAAATGGATCGGGCCATGAATGTTGAATCAAGAAGTTATCAAAAACTAGGCAAAAATTACCTTAGCGGCGTTGAGTCACAACTCAACGGAGATGCACCATGCTTCGTGTCCTCGTCAGTGGCGAGTTCTACGTGGAATAACGTCCACGTATCTGCAGAGATCCACACGAGCGGGAGAACCCCGAGCTTCGTCGCACGAAGGGTTGGGAAGAAGATCAACCGCACCTTTGCACTTCCCACGGACTGCTAGGTCCGCGCTAGGGAAAGCAAGATCGGCGACGGTCGTCGGAGATGAGGTCGTCGGCGGAGTGAACAGGCGGCGACGAAACGATTCCGTCCGGTGGGGTAGGGATTCGGCGGATCGGGGATCGGCGGAACTCTTTCCGTCGGCTCGATTCGTCTACAAGAGAATCCCGTGAATAGATTATCTATGTTTCCCAAAAACTTTAAGTCCCCTATTTATACCAAAGGCATTAACAGTCCAAAGAACACCGATATCCGCAGACCACCCAAGTTAGGGTTTCAGAGTCATTCGGTGAGAATCAGATACAGATTCGGCGAGAATCAGCAGACCGATTCGTCGAGAATCATCTGTCGATTCGTCGAGAATCAAGGATAGAATCGTTGAGTATCACCAATCGCCGGGAATCAAACATTTTTTGATTATCGACGAATTCGTCGAGAGTCATCGAGTATCACTCGACGATTCTCGACGAATCATTCGCGACGAATGATTCTCGACAAATTCGTCGAGAGTCGTCGAGTCATACTCGACGATTCTCGACGAATCATTCTCGACGAACTCGTCGAGAGTCGTCGAGTCATACTCGACGATTCTCGACGAATTTGCCTTAGCAACATTTGCCTAACTCCCCATACTGTATGGTGATTGGTAACCCTTACCAACACAGTCAATCTTCTAATTTCTCCACATGCTCTTATGTGCGACCCTGCAGGCTCATATTGCGTTGGCAGTGAGATTACATGTATGACCACTTCTAGATCACCATGGTAACTCCAACAGTCTCCCACTTGATCTTGAAAGTATCAAACCAAAAACCTCACAAACAATGAGCGGCATCTAGCAATGCATCATTGCTCCCCAAGCAATAAGAGTTCATAACTCATAAGCCTATATGAACAATGTCCCAGCGTTGTCTTTGTCCCTTTGTCCCTTACATCCGGAAAGAACTAGAGGCATGGACCGTGTCACCCTCATAATAGCTCAATCCAATTTTCCTGATCTAGAACGGACTTCCATAGAATGGTGATTCCAATATCACATATTGACTCAACCAAGCATGGTCATGCATTTCTCAGTCCAGTTCCATCAAGGGGCCCATGGATGCAACTCCTGTCATATAGGAGGACAAATCCCATATCTGCTCACACACAAACACCCAAATGATTCGTAACGTGCCCAACAACCACGCTTATCATCAACCTTTCTCAAGGAAGACTTTAGATGGCATCAAAGCACGCTCTTCCTCACTTGATGAATGCTGCGATGTCAGGTCAAAGGACCACAACACCATTGCTAATAGAGACCTACTTGTGATACGATTAGATAACAATCCACAAAGTAGTCTTAGGATAGGTCTGTCCAGTACAACTTGTTCATTAACAAGTACCCACGTGATGACTTGATATCACAATATCATGACCTGTGAGAACTGTTCATCAGTCAACGCACGTGCTAGTCTTAAGGTATCATCATCACCCTTAGCTTCTATGATGATACAAGGACCAGGGACCCTTTAAGAATGAAGCTTCAAATAAATCATAGGCTCTCATATTCAAGTCACGTACTTGATGTCCTATGGAAGCGAACACTCTAAGGGTATTTATTATGTTACAATTTAACTATCACATAGGAAAATCATAATAAAAGAACTTGCCATTAATTGTAAAAAGAAACATTTGGTACACAATTCATCACATGAATAAACAATAAACAGCCAACAGAATATATTTTTACATGCAACCCACAAGAATCCCACTAGAGTTGATCACTTAGGTATCACATACCCATTGATCAAGTATGACCATCATGCTTTCTCTGCGCGAGAGGCTTTGTCAGTGGATCCGCAATATTCTCTCCTCAGTCGGCACTCTGCAAATGTTCACATCTCCTCGTTCGACAATCTCACGAATAAGATGGAACCGCCGAAGTATGTGCTTGGAGCGCTGATGGGATCTAGGTTCCTTAGATTGTGCAATTACACCATTGTTATCACAGTAGAGAACTACGGGACCAACAATGCTAGGAACTACATTAAGCTCGCCGATGAATTTCCTAATCCATACAGCCTCCTTCACTGCGTTAGCTGAAGCGATATACTCGGCCTCTGTTGTAGAATCAGCAACTGTCTCTTGCTTGGAACTCTTCCAACTCACAGCTCCTCCATTAAGGCAAAACACAAACCCTGACTGAGACTTTGAATCGTCCCTATCGGTTTGGAAGCTAGCATCCGTGTAACCACTTACAACGAACTCTTCCTCTCCACTATACATTAAGAACACATCTTTAGTCCTTCTCAAGTACTTCAGGATATTCTTGACTGCAATCCAGTGACACTCACCGGGGTCTGACTGATACCTGCTAGTCATGCTCAAAGCAAAGGATACATCGGGTCGAGTACACAACATTGCATATATGATTGATCCAATTGTCGAAGCATATGGAATCAACTTCATGCGGTCCTTATCTTCATAAGATTTTGGACACTGATCCTTAGAGAGATTCACACCATGAGACATGGGTAAAAATCCTTTCTTGGACTCAAGCATGTTGAACCGCTTCAACACCTTCTCAATGTATGAACTCTGGGTCAAACCCAGCAACTTCTTCGATATATCTCTATAGATCTTAATACCAAGTATATAATTCGCTTCACCCAAGTCCTTCATAGAAAGGCAGTTCCCTAGGTTGTTCTTAACAACTTTCAGGGTAGGAATGTCATTCCCAATCAAAAGTATATCATCTACATACAATATCAGGAAGACAACAATGCTCCCACAGATTCGCTTGTAAACACAAGGCTCATCTTCATTCTTGATGAAACTAAACTCTTTGATTTTCTCATCAAAATAAAGATTCCAACTTCGAGAGGCCTGTTTCTGTCCATAGATGGACTTATTCAGCTTGCATATTTTAGTGTCTTCATTTGGGGATACAAAACCCTCGGGTTGTGTCATGTACACTTCCTCAAGGAGGTTTCCATTAAGGAAAGCCATTTTGACATCCATCTGCCAGATCTCGTAGTCATAATACACAGCAATAGCAAGCAATATCCTTATGGACTTTACCATGGCAACAGGGGAAAAGGTCTCATCATAGTCAATACCATGAATTTGCATGAAACCCTTAGCCACCAGTCGCCCTTTGAATGTCTGTACATTCCCATCCATGTTGGTCTTCTTCTTGAAGACCCATTTGTACCCTATGGGTCATACCCATTAAGGTGGTTCCACCAAGTTCCAAACTTGGTTTGCATACATGGAGTCCATTTCAGATTTCATAGCCTCAAGCCATTTGTCGGAGTCCGGTCCATTCATAGCCTCTTGGTAGGTCGCTGGTTCATCATCATGATCCATAAGCAACACATTACCTATTTGAGACATCAGAAATCCATATCTCTCAGGCTCAAACCTCGGACTACCAGATCTACGTAGGACTTGTGTTTCTTAAGCAGGTTCTCTAGCTACAACATCTTGTAGTCCTGTCTCAAAATCCAATTCCGGTTCATTCACTACTTGTGGTTCTTGAACTTCTTCAAGTTCTACCTTTTCAGTCTTTCTTGATAAGAACTCTTTCTCCAAGAAGACGCCAGTCCTTGCGACAAATACTTTGCCCTCGGACGGTAGGTAAAAGTAATACCCTTTCATTTCCTTAGGATATCCCACCAGATAACATTTATCCGATTTGGTTTCAAGCTTGTCAGGCATTTGACGTCGAACGTATGCCTCACAGCCCCAAATTTTAATGAACGACATACTAGGATGCTTCCCAGTCCATATCTCATATGGTGTCTTCAGAACCGTTTTCGTTGGAGCGCGATTCAGTGTCATTGCAGCAGTCTCTAAAGCAAAACCCCAAAAGGAAACAAGCAAGTCTGCATGACTCATCACCGAACGTACCATGTCTAACAAAGTATGATTTCTCCACTCAGACACACCATTATGCTGTGGTGTTCTAGGTGGAGTTAGCTGTGATATAATACCACACTCTTTCAGATGATCAAGGAACTCATGACTCAGGTATTCGCCACCTCGATCAGATCGGAGTGCTTTAACCCTTTTTCCCAACTGGTTTTCTACTTCATTTTTGAACTCTTTGAACTTTCAAAGGTCTCGAATTTGCACTTCATAAGATACACATATCTGTATCTACTGAAATCATTAGTAAATGTAACGAAGTAGAAATACCCACCTCTAGCCATGGAGCTCATGGGTCAACATACATCACTATGTACAACGCCCAAGAGATCCTCAGCCCTCAGTATAACCAGTGAAAGGGGCTTTAGTCATTTTACCTAACAAACAAGATTCGCATCGCTCAAATGATTCATAATCAAATGAGTATAAAAGTCAATCTTTATAGAGCTTGGATATGCGCTTCTCGTTTATATGGCCCAAACGATAATGCCAGAGATATGTAGGGTTTGAGTCATTTGTTCTTAGTCTTTTATTATTTTCTACATTATAGATCTGATGGTCCAAGTTTAAAACGTAAAGACCATTAAATAATTGGTCTACAACATAACAAACATCATTCTTAAATATAGAACAACAGTTTTTCTTAATTATAAAAGAAAATCCAATCATGTCCAAGCATGAAATGGATATAATGTTTCTAGTTATTGCCGGAATAAAATAACAGTTATCTAGTTCTATTGCAAGCCCACTGGGCAAAGAAAGACGGTAAACCCCTACGGCTACAGCAGCAACTCTTGCTCCATTCCCGACGCGCAGGTCCACCTCCCCTTTACTCAGCAATCTTCTCCTTTCCAGTTCTTGCACATTTGTACAAATGTGAGAACCACATCCGGTATCCAATACCCAAGATGAAGGAGCAGAAAGGTTTATCTCTATAACGTAAATATTTGAAGCGGAAGTAATACCTCCCTTCATTTTCTGCAGACCCTCAATGTACGAAGGACAGTTCCTCCTCCAATGACCAGCCTTTCCACAGTGGTGGCATTTCCCCTCCTTCACCGTGCTCTTCTTTTTCATCAGTGTAGAAGATTTGGGCTCGAGATGTGACTTAGGTCCCACCTTCGTCTTCTTAGAGCCCTTGGCCTTGCCCTTGCCCTTATGCACCATCAGTATGGGGCTGACAGGCTTGGCCTTCTTCATATTGATCTCGGCAGTTCTCAACATGCCTTGGAGCTCAGGCAGTGTCTTTTCTATTTCATTCATGTTGTAGTTCAAGACAAACTGCTCGTAACTGTCCGACAATGATTGCAGGATCAGATCTGTGGCCAACTCTTGACCTAGAGGAAAACCTAGTCTTTCAAGGTTCTCTATATACCCAATTATCTTGAGTACGTGAGTCCCTATTGATTCTCAAACTCCCATCTTGCACTGAAACAATGCTTTGGTGACGTCAAACCTCTCTTGACGAGCTTGCCCTTGAAACATTTTCTTGAGATGCTCGTCAATCTCCTTGCACCCCATGTTCTCATGTTGCTTCTGAAGCACAGAGTTCATGGTGGCAAGCATAAGGCATTCGACGTCCAAGGCGTCATCAGTATACTTCTTATAAGTATCTTTATCAGCATGGGAAGAATTCCCGGTCGGCACCTCGGGGTTTCTTCTTCCAAGACATAGAGCTTTCGCCCTTGCCTGAGAACAATTCTCAGGTTCCTGTACCAGTCCATGTAGTTAGTACCACTGAGCTTATCCTTCTCAAGGATGGCTCTCAGAGACAGAGTGGAATGTGAACCACTTGCCATGGAATTCTACAAGAATTCATGCAGAATAAATCAGTACCAAAATTTCAAAATACAATTATTTTCTTAATTTAAACTTCAATTAAAAAAAACTCCCACTATTTTATTCAAAATAATATCCCTCACAATCAATTCGGAGAGTTAATGCGAGCTACTCTCTTAGTGGACAAGATCCGTATTTCACCAACACTATGAGTCAGCTTTGGCTTTCCTCTCACAATGCGGTTATTTAGGTAGGAAACGCTAGCCAATTGCATCCTCATGCAATTCTTGTATGGTTGGTGAATAACTCCTTATTCACATCAATCATATGGTGCATGCCCACCCTATTCCTCTAGGCACTCAACTTTTGAGGTCACCTAGTTAAGATGGACCCGATGTCGACAGTGGGATATCACAATTATCCGCTCACAACCTTTCCAAGATAGATTAATGCACCTTGCTTTGGCAAGCCCACACTTCATCGATCGAGGCAAGAAGAGTGTCATCCATCGGAAGGCATCCGAACACTTAATATTAGAGGAAGGGATTTTAGTTATAGGTTAACAATTAACCACGATAAACATTTGATCAATGTGCACATCCACAGAAGAACAATACTAAAATCCACATGCATCCCTTATGTGCATAACATGACATTATCAACATTTAATAGAAAGGAAGGGCTAAATCTGAACATCCGGACTCTTCCAAATCTTCAAATTTACATGCATTAGACAAAAACAAAGACAACTCAACTTAAAGCAGTAGACAAGCTCGTCTCTCATTGTTGGATACAAAATCCAAAACAATACATTGGTTCACTAACCATTCGAGGGACGGTTACTGCTAAGGAGACAACAATTTCAAACAATTAGAAATAACCACAAAATTCCAGATGTTCCTGGCAGGCTTCCAAGGGGAAGAGCCCCTAACCTGTGGGTTATGGGCCCACCTATCTCCCTTGGAAAAACCATCAACAATTGATGTACCAGGAATAAATCTAGATATTTAGAACACTTCTAAATCCCTAGTTTTACACGCACTGGAATAACCTAACTTACAAAACAACAATCATGGCCGGAACCTCCCTCTGATACCACTGTTGGGTTTTTCTACGGAGGTTGGCACAACACTTGTGCACGCAGCGGAAGGAATAAAACAAGAACAACCTAAAGAGAAATGGATCGGGCCATGAATGTTGAATCAAGAAGTTATCAAAAACTAGGCAAAAATAACCTTAACGGCATTGAGTCACAACTCAACGAAGATGCTCCAAGCTTCTTGTCCTCATCGGTGGCTAGTTCTACGTGGAATAACGTCCACGTCTCTGCAGAAATACACACGAGCGGGAGAACCCCGAGCTTCGTCGCACGAAGGGTTGGGAAGAAGATCAACCGCACCTTTGCACTTCCCACGGACTGCTAGGTTCGCGCCAGGGAAAGCAAGATCGGCGACGGTTGTCGGAGATGAGGTCGTCGTCGGAGCGAACAGGCGGCGACGGAACGATTCCGTCCGGCGGGGTCGGGATTCGGCAGATCGGGGATCGGCAGAACTCTTTCCGTCGGCTCGATTCATCTACAGGAGAATCCCTTGAATAGATTATCTATGTTTCCCAAAAACCCTAAGTCCCCTATTTCTACTAAAGGCATAAACAGTCCAAAGAACACTGCTATCCGCAGACCACCCAAGTTAGGGTTTCAGAGTCATTCAGCGAGAATCAGATCCAGATTCGGCGAGAATCAGCAAACAGATTCGGCGAGAATCATCTGCCGATTCGTCAAGAATCAAGGATAGAATCGTCGAGTATCACCAATCGCCGGGAATCAAACATTTTTTTATTCTCAACGAATTCGTCGAGGGTCGTCGAGTATCACTCGACGATTCTCGACGAATGATTCTTGATTAATTCGTCGAGAGTTGTCGAGTCATACTCGACGATTCTCGACGAATCATTCTCGACGAAAGAGTTATACTCGATGATTCTCGACGAATTTGCCTTAGCAACATTTGCCTGACTCCCCATACTGTATGGTGATTGGTAACCCTTACCAACACAGTCAATCTTCTAATTTCTCCACATGCTCTTATGTGCGACCCTGCAGGCTCATATCGCGTTGGTAGTGAGATTACATGTTTGACCACTTCAAGATCACCATGGTAACTCCAACAGTGGGTTGGGCCTCGCCCACCTCTAAACCGGTAATTGCACTACCAGTCAGACCTATCGTATGCCTCAACGCTAGTGCACAAAGCGGACTCCTGCGTACTCTTGCCGGCTGGCGCACCGGACTTAATCTGGCAAAGTGCTGCACCACACTTCCCGAGTTAACGTATTGGCATCGGTGCATCGACCCTCCAGTACCGAAGACCCACCACCTTATAATTTTTATGCACATGCAATATTAATATATTATCCACCGAGCCAAAGCTCCTCGGACTATCCTGTCCGTCACAACCATCAATCGAGCCCAAAGATCCTCGGGCTATCCTGCCCGTCACCAAAATCCCCGGGCCTACAGCCCGTATGAAACAACCTAACATCCCGAGACATCGAGGTGAGTGAAAGTGAATCACTAGTTATGCTAGTTACTCTTGCAATTTAGTTTGCCTACTGTTTACGTTAGCCCAGGACTGCCCCCGGTATTCCCCGTGAAGGGCTCTCAAAGGGCACTAGGAACTATGATGGTAGCTGAAGCCCATTGTTGTCTTTCACAGGGCACTTATTATTATTGGTTGCTTCCCTTTTTCCCATTCCCTTTTTGCATTACGCTGTACTAAATCTAATGTGATTTTAACTCTTCCTCTCTTCGGGAAAGACGATCCTTTGTCGATCCTAAGCACCACTTAACACTAGCCAAACCAACTCACAACTCATCCAATCTTCCAATGATGAACCCATCTACATTTATCCTAACCAGCAAAATAATTAACTCCATCAATGTGTCCAAACCTTATCGGCAATTTGCTAAATGCAGACCAACCTATGCAATATGACGTACATAATAGGAGGTACACCAAATAATCATCCAAAAGACCTAAAATATTTAATGGGAGTCTATCATGACCTAATTAGCCTGAATCCAAAAAATTATAATTTTCCTAATTAATTTGATATTTAATTAATTTTCCCAAAAGATTGGCCATGGGTAATTTTGAACATGAGCTACATGATTTATTCAAGTAATTGCCATCAAAAAATTGTTAACACTACATAATAGGGAAATATCAGTAAATACTCAATTTCATAATTTTTCAGAAAACATTTAGCCTCTAATTAATTTATCCAATATAGTTCCATTAATCATAATTAAAGAAGTACTAAAATTATTCATGAGAAAATTATTGAAAAATTACTGAATTTTAATAATGTACAGAAAGCACCATTGTACAAAAATCATAATTTTCCAGGATTACTAGTCACAAAAATAAATTAATTAAATTTTCATGGGAAACCACACTTAGTGAAGCAACCCCTATAAATGTGTCTCCAACAATTCCATAAAAATTCATAGAGTTTTATAATATCAACAAAGGTCCTCTGGCTAAATTTCATCAATTCACAGTGAGTAGTTAATTCATAAGAAATCCCTAATTAAATGGTACCACTTGATAGGTTGTGAAGGAAGTACTCCAACTAATTATCCAAAAATTCAAATTAAAATTCCTAGAGCATGGTTTAAGTACTAAAACATGTTTGGCACAATTTTATTCAAATCCAGGGTTAGAATGTCACATAATAAATTCTCCAAGGAAACCTATGGTTGTGCACTTTTAAAATGAACCTATTTGATAGCTCACCCCAACACCATGTATTTCATTTCAAGTGTAAATATGACGATAATTATACCTCTTACCATCCTCCCATGAAGGTCTATGATCCTATGCCCTTACTATTATGCTTTAAGGTACAAGGGCGTAATTAAACTCAAAATGATTTAGGTGGTGTGCCTATGTCTAACTTCCATCAAATTTCTCCCTAGTGCATCCTTCCACCCTAGAATCACATGGACTAAACCATGTGACTATACAAAGACATGCCACCCTAAGTCCTTCATAAACCCCCATAGTTCAACCCTTAGTTTTAGAACTAGGGTCCTAGGACAAACCCACTCCAATTCATATCAAATTCCATGAGGGGGTATTATCACTGACCATGGGGCTCTGGCCAAAGTCCCAACCCATTTGGGTGAGAATTGGCCCCACCATGCCCCAAAGATTCCTTGCCCTAATTTTCCCTTAAAAGACCAAACTTAGGTCACCCCAAATCCTATTAAAATCAAACCCAAATGGGCTGAAATTTTTATCAGAGCGAAATAATAACCCTGTAAATCAGCCACCAAAATTTTTGAGACTTTTGAGGTCATTTGACCCTCCAATTAAATCCTATATGTATTATTAAATTTTTACAAAAAATATAGAAAAATTATATCCAAAATTTCCCATTTTTGGATATGTTGTTGATTTGGCTAAGAATGGCCCCCACCCAAAATTTTAAGCCATTTGGATGGCTGGATTGTTAGGGGCACTCAATTTATTCTCTGATCAACCCTATGTATAGATCTCACCAAAAGGTGTGTTGTGTTCTATCCAGGACTCTAAATTGGTTTAAACAAATTTTAAAATATAATAGACTCCTATATCTATAATTTTCATGTTAACAAATTCTCCTGAATCAGCCTCTAAATATTTTTAATATTTAATTCAAAACCACTCTAAAACTGTGATAAAAATTAAATAACATTAAATATATAAAATCAACTCAAAACAAATCCTAAAGCGCCTAACCGACGGCATCCGGTTGTCTTCAACCTCCAGCCGACGGCTCAGATCAACCCATCCTTTGCTGACTTGCGGGCTGATTTCCCGGCCACCCGGTCCCTTCCTCGGCTGGCCATCGCCACCACCACCTTCGTGGAGGTGGTGGCTACCCACAGCCGGCAGCACGGCCGCCGGAGACAACTATTCTGGCAAACCCAAGAGGGAGAATTCCACCAAAATTCTAAAATTTCAAGTCTTGGATCGGGCTCAATTGAGCCTGATCCTTGCCCTAATCAATTCCTAAGATCTACCCATGAAGAGAGGAGAGGAGGAGGACCTTCTTGGAGGGCTGGAGGCGGGTCGATCTCTGAGTTGCCATTACCGTCGGTGAAGCTTTTCGAGATCTGCAACAGTACAGCCAAGTACCTCGAATCCTTCAGGTAATGTGTGGAAACTTCCCTCCTGAGTCCAGGGATGCTTTTAAGATGGTCAGATGTGGATGGGAGGGGGTGTAACCCCCATAGCCATGAATGGCCATTAAGGGCCAATTTCGGTTTCAGTCCTATTGATGGGCTGAGCCACCCCTCTGGCTGTGAAACTGCTAAAAATCCTTCCCCTTCCTCAAAGTAACTGAACCAAATCTTAATGGGTGGCCCTTGGCTGCCCTAAGAAATGAATGGCCTTCTCCATCTTCTCTCTCTCTCCTCCATTAATGTAGTTTTCTCTCTCCTGCCCATCCTAACTGAAATTTTCCCCTCCTTCAGCCTAGTAGCACCCCACTAATCATAATAATGACATGGTTAGGTCAGCCCAAGTGGGGGAAGTTGGTTTGAGCTTGAGTTAGCCCATCTGGGCTAGTTTGACTCTCCCCTTGTATAGAGTTGACTTTGGTCAACATGACAATTTGGATTGACTCTAATTGGTCCTTAGTGACCCATTGACCTCCCCCAAGGTCTAGGTAGGATTGGGTAGGGCTGACATGGAACCTTGAGGGTCATTGACCCCTTCATAAGGGAACCTTGATAATTTTTGCGTTTTAGTTGACTTGGGTAAACTCAAGCTTGGGGTTAACCCCAATGATCGCCTTGATGACTCATTGACCCCACTTTAGGTATAGAGGGACCTTGATAGGGTTAGTTGAGTTTTCTATGGGCACCTGTCCTCCTTTAGGCCCTTTGCCCAATATAGGCCTAAGTTGGTCCTTGGTCAATTTGACCACCTGGAGTTGACTCCTATGAGCCTTTAGGGTTTTATTGGGCCTTTCCAAGGGTTGGTGAGGTCTTGGAATCAAGGTGAGATCACTTGATCATCCTACCCTAGGGTTTTGGAATCTACTATTTGTAGACCAAAGTGACTTCAACTATGCTCCTAAGTACACTTGTTTCTCCTAGGTTCTCTAGGGTTTTGTCCTAACCTGGTCATGACAAAACCACTTCTAGGGGGGTCTAGTTGTCTGAGGGATGTTACAAATCCCAATATATAACAAAAAAAATTTCGTCCTGAAAATTCTAGTTAAGCATTCCGGGTTCAAATATGAAAAGTAAATTGTAACATCCCGAGAGGTTATGAGGTATACCTGACTGAAAATCTCCGGATACTTTTGTTGCATCAGATCCTGCGGCTCCCATGTATGCTCCTCCTGACCGTGGTTCCTCCATAGGACCTTGACTAATGGAACCTTCTTTTGGCGTAAGACTCGTATCCCTTTGTTGTCAATCCGAACCGGTTCCAAGTGAACTGACCGATCAGAAGCTACCGGCCCATTCGTGGTCGAAATCTGCTTCTTCGGGCGTAGAAGTGCCCTCCTGAGAGAGGATACATGAAACACGTCGTGCAGACCCACTAGCTCTGGTGGCAGCTCCAGCCTATAAGCTAAGGGACCGATCTGCTCCAGGATCTTGTAAGGCCCCATATATCTTGGGCTGAGCTTCTTCTTCCGACAACGCACTAGTGAAACTCCATGCATTGGTTGGATCTTCAAGAATACTCGGTCCCCCACCTGAAACTCCACCTGATGATGTTGAGCATCGTAATACTTAGCCCGTCTGCTCTGTGCCTCTAGCATCCTATCCCGTATCAACCTCACTTGATCCTCGGTGTCCTCAACAAACTCTGAACCCAAAACCTTCGGATCCTCGTCTTGTATCCATGGTAATGGGGTCCCACACCTTCGCCCGTACAAGGCCTCATAAGGATCCATCTATATGCTGGACTGGAAACTATTATTATATGAAAACTCCACCAACGGTAACATCTTCTCTCAGGGTTCTCCGCGAACCACAATGCATAATCTCAAAAGATCCTCCAATGTCCGGTTGGTGAGTTCCGTCTGACCGTCGGTCTGGGGATTAAAAGCCGTGTTAAAGGTCAGCCGAGTCCCTAAATAAGTCTTCACTGATCTCCACTTCCTGGATGTGAACCGTCCATCTCGATCTGATACAATAGTCCGGGGTATGCCATGATAACGGACGAACTATTCCATGAACCTCCGAACCAGCACACCAACCGAGTCATCCTTCCTCATCGGAATGAATCTGGCCACCTTCGTCAACCGGTAAACGATTACCCAGATCGAATCGTTTCCCGTCCGCGATAGGGGTAGGCCATGTATGAAATCCATCGCGATATCCTCGAACTTCCACTCCGACACTAGGAGTGGCTGCAACAATCCTGCGGGCTTTCTGCATTCTGCCTTCACCAGATGGCACGTCTCGCAGTGGGTCACAAAGTAGGTGATATCTTTCTGCATGCCTGGCCAGTACATGGTCTTCTTCAAATTTACAGTCATCTTCGTAACTCCCGGGTGTACTGAATACCGACTGTAGTGGGCCTCTGTCATGATATCCTCCCGAACCTGTCCTCCCTCTGGTATATAAACCCGTCCTCTGAAGCATACCAAGTCATCTCTCAATGTGAAATCCCTAGCAGTGCTTGCCTCCAAGACCTAGAATATCGGCTCTAGCTTGGCATCCTGCCTCTGCCTATCTCTGACTTGGTCTCGAATGTCATTTGTGGCAATCAATGACGATAGGTACTCGTGGTATAACTTTGAGTGATCCTCGGACACCAAGGATATCTGCATCTTGTCCAACATCCGGACCAACTCCAAGGACATAATCTGGGGCACCTCTCTGGAGGTGGCGGCTCTCCGACTCAGTGCATCGGCTACAACGTTCGCCTTCCCTGGGTGGTAATGCATATCGTACTAGTAATCTGCTAAAAACTCCACCCATCGTCTCTGCCATATGTTCAGCTCTTTCTGCGTGTCCACATACTTCAGATTTTTGTGATCAAACTATATGTCACGCTGGACACCGTAAAGATAGTGCCGCCAGACTTTCAAAGCAAATATGACTGCTCCTATCTCTAAGTCATGAACAGGGTAGTTCAACTCATGCTTCTTTAGCTGTCGTGAGGCATATGCTATCACGTGGCCCTTTTGCATAAGCACCGCTCCCATGCCCTTGTAGAAAGCGTCAGTATAGACCTGGAAGCCCTCCTTCCCCGACGGGAGAGCGAGAATAGGGGCCGACGTAAGCCGACATTTCAACTCCTGAAAGGCTGGCTCACACCGTGGCGTCCATACAAACGGTGTGTCCTTCTTTGTCGATGTATTGAGTGGGAGGGCTATCTGAGAAAATCCCTGCACAAACTTCCGGTAGTATCCGGCCAATCCCAGAAAACTACGTACATTTGTGGCCGTCTTCAGCTGCGGCCAATCCCAAACTGCCTGAATCTTGGCTGGGTCTACTGCCAAACCTACTCCACTGATGACATGCCCCAGAAAGGCCACCTCCTTCAGCCAAAATTGGCACTTGCTGAACTTAGCATACATCTTATGCTCCCGGAGTTTCTCCAAGGTCAAAGCTTGGTGTCCCGCATGCTACTCTTCAGTCCATGAATAAATAAGGATGTCGTCGATGAATACGATGATGAAGAAATTCAAATATTCTTCAAACACTCGGTTCATCAAGGTCATGAATACGGAAGGTGCATTCGTGAGCCCGATGGGCATTACGGTAAACTCGTACAGCCCATACCTACTACTGAAGGTCGTCTGTCCTCCTCCCGAATGCACAGCTGATAGTACCCCGATCTTAGGTCCAGCTTTGAGAACCAATGAGCTCCCTCCAGCTGGTCAAATAGTTCATCTATCCTTGGCAAGGGATATGTATTTCAGACCGTCAGCCTTTTCAAGGCCCGTTAATCAATAAACAGCCAAAGTGTCCCGTCCTTTTTTTTGACGAACAACACCCGGGCTCCCCATGGTGAAGAGCTTGTCCGGACAAATACGGCTTCCACTAGTTCCTACAGCTGGTTTTGAAACTCCGTCAACTCCTTTGGAGCCATCCGATAAGGGGCTCTAGATGCCGGATTGGCCCTTGACACCAGCTGTATCTGGAAATCCTTCTCTCAATGCAGGGGTAGCCCTAGCAGCTTCTCTAGGAATACGTCAACAAAATCCCGCACCACCGGGATATAAGAGATGCAATCCTTGGCCTCAGCCATTTCAAACAATACTTCGTAGACTTCCTATCCCTACATCTGGGTCTTGACGGACTGTACGGATGATAATAAGAGAGGGGGAGTAGGTCTAATACCTTCGATAACGATGAAGGAATCCACATGCCTTACGGTGATCCTTTTTGACAGGCAGTCGATCTGGGGATGGTTCTAGTGTAACCATGCCATGCCTAGGATCAAATCAAAGACTGGCATCTTAAGGATTGTTGTTGGTGCTTCGAATGACTTACCGCCGATCTGTGCCTCCATGTTGTAGTGGGCAGAGGTGAATAGCTCCGATACGTCGGGTAGTCGTATCCTCATCATCAATCAAGTGAACCGCTCCACGCCTTCCAGCCCTTCCACAAAGGCTTTCGACATGAATGAGTGCGAAGCACCCGTATCGTACAGTGTATAAGCGGGCTTTCCGCTGATGAAGACAATGCCTGGGGTAGTAGAATATCTTAAAAATCTAGTTATGGTTTTCTTTCCTAGTTTATCAATTCTTTATCCATACATCTAGTTACTTAGGAAGGAGAGAACTTAGAAAATTAACTAGCGTACCTGTGATCACTTGCTCCGGATTCTAATGTTGAGTCAGATCCAGTGCATATACTTGCTCCCTCTCCTTCCTGCGGTCTCCGCCCTGGTATCCACGTCCTTTGTCACATCCTCGGCCTCCAAATTACTGAGCAGGCGAGGCAGCTGGTGGTGCTAGTAGGGCTGCCCCCTCATGGGGAAATTTCTCCGGATATGCCTAATCTGATGTCAGTTAAAGCATTCTGGCGGGGGATATGCCATACCCCCAGGTCTCTGCATCTCCCTCATCTGGATAGGTTGAGGAGCCATAACTTCTGGCTTCCTTGGCTTCTGTCTCACCTCCTGATGAGGCTGTTCCTCTACTCTTCTCCCATCTCTCCCATCAGCAATGCGACCTTGTCACTGATCATTTCTTGCTCCCCAACCCTGATCCTCAGTCGGCCGCTTCCGGCCTCGAGTAGTGTGCCAATCCGCCTCAATCCTCTTTGCCATCACTAATATCCAAGGGATAGGCCTGTCAGACACGAACATTAGAGCCTCCCTTAGATCTTCTTTCAGGCCCTTATATAACCTCTTGGTGTAAACTGCCTCATCCAACTGATAAGAAACCGCAAATCGGGTCAGATGGTTGAACTCCCGGTGGTACTCCACCACAGTCTTGGTACCCTGCCTCAACTACAAAAATCGATCTTCCAGCTCGTCTTTGGCCGACTGCGGAACAAAATGCTCCAGCAGTGCGGCACTGAACTCATCCCAAGCAATCTCCGCAACCTCCCTATCAACAAACATCGTGTCCAGCGATGTCTTCCACCATCTCTTGGCATGAGACTCCAAGAAAGAGACAACCAAAGACAACCTCTCCTCCCAAAGGCACCGTATCCCAGTCAACATCTCAAACATGATGTGTAGCCACTCCTCTGTCCGAACGGCCGACTCTGTCCCCAAGTAGGATGGGGGAGAAAGTCCTCGGAAAATAGTCAGCTAATTGGCCCCTGGGTTTGGAAGCGGAGCCGGAATCTGTTGGGCCATGAAAGCATCAGAATAGCTGTCAGGGTCTGCCCCATCTTAGACTGTCAGAATGGAGTGGGGGCCGGGGTAGGTGGTGCAACATTCGGAGTTTGCTGGACTCCGCCCTGTGGTGTAGGCTGTGCCAGAGGCTGCATATCAAAAACAATTTGTAAGAAATTGACTCAAGCCTAATTAGAAGTGGACAATTACATGTGATCCCCACATGGGCACACCACGCTTCCGCTACTTAGTTTGTCCCCAAACTAAACTCGAGTGGGGGTGACCCAAGGTTAGTGGTCTTCTACTCTTTCGATTAAGGTCCCCTCGAATACCACTTGTAAGACCCTTTTTTTCTTTTTAAACCACCGGGGTCTTAGGCCCAGAACCACCGCTTTGCGGTGACACCTTCACGCTCGGGAAGTCGTCACTAAAAGGCGTCGATTCTGACGGCCAAATCGATCACAGAATAGTAGCTATTCATATGAGAGTATATAAAACAAGCTCCAATATATGTCCACAAAGATCACATATAAAATGATAATTCTCTATGAAGGGAGAGTCCACAATAATAATAGAAAAGTACTGAAACAAGGGCTTATGCCCGATATATCAAATCCTCACTACAATCCACTCCTTGCAGAAGTAAATCTAGAATAACTACTAGGGATCGGGACTCACCGTCCCTACTATCTGAACTCCTGTGCTAGACTACCCCATCTCCAAGCGTGTCGACCTCCGGGGCTGCTCCTCCATGCTGGGCTCCACGATCCCCTAACTGACATGGTCCGAAAACCATTAGTCTATAAGACTATGCCCTATCATCCCCCACCCCTTCCCCCATGGCTCTTAGGCACCGAGCAGGAAGGAAGAAAGAAGAGGACATGATAGTGGAGAATAACAAATGCAGGTGACGGAGGAACTAGACTAGCAGTTCTATATAAACAGGTAAAGATAGGCAGGTGGTATATAAAAGGTAAACTAAGAAATATGTAACCTTAACTTATATGAATACACATAAGCCAAGGTATCTTTTGCAAGGCTCCTAGCATATAAAAAGTCTCATACCAATTTATACGTTAGGGTGTCGGTTTTCTAGCGGGCATAATATATAAATTTATTGAATAAAAACCTTAACTTATAAGCACGCTCGCGAGAACTTATAAACCAAGGGGTCATTTTGTAGGTCCTATTGTATAAAGCGTCCCATAACACTTTATACAATAGGTGTCAGGGGTATAAGCAAGGGTAATGCTATGAAATGCAATTATGCCATGATGTGAACATTCAAGTGCAACACACCCACTCTACTCTGTGTACACAGACCTTTAATTCCCCCTTTCTTGAGCCGAACCTACCAGGATACCTCTATAGTGGCAAACAAAAGCGGTGGGTTGGGCCTCTCCCACCTCTAAATCGGTAATTTCACTACCAGTCAGACCTATCATACGCCTTAACGCTGGTGCACAAAGCGGACTCCTGCATACTCTTGCCGGCTGGCGCACCGGACTTAATCTAGTAAATTGCTACACCACACTTGTCGAGTCAACGTATTGGTATCGGTACATCGACCCTCCAATACCGAAGAACCACCACCTTATCATTTTTATGCAAATGCAATATTAATGTATTATCCACCGAGCCAAAGCTCCCCGGACTATCCTGTCTGTCACAGCCATCAATCGAGCCCAAAGCTCCCCGGGCTATCCTGCTCGTCACCAAAATCCCCGGGCCTACAGCCCGTATGAACCAACCTAACATCCAAAGACATCGATGTGAGTGAAAGTGAATCCCTAGTTATGCTAGTTACTCTTCCAATTTAGTTTGCCTACTGTTTACGTTAGCCCAGGACTGCCCCCCGGTATTCCCTGTGAAGGGATCTCAAAGGGCACTAGGAACTATGATGGTAGCTGAGACCATCATTCCCTTTCGCAAGGCACTTATTATTATTGGTTGTTTCCCTTTTTCCCATTCCCTTTTTGCATCACGCTGGACTAAACCTAGTGTGATTTTAACTCTTCCTATCTTCGGGAAAGGCGATCCTTCGTCGATCCCGAGCACCACTTAACACTAGCCAAACCAACTCACAACTCATCCAATCTTCCAATGATGAACCCATCTACATTTATCCTAACTAGCAAAATTATTAAATCCATCCACGTGCCCAACCCATGTCCTAAAGCAATTATCGGCAATTTGCTAAATGCAGACCAGCCTATGCTATATGACGTACATAATAGGAGGTACACCAAATAATCATCCAAAAGATCTAAAACATTAAATGAGAGTCTATCATGACCTAATTAGCCTTAATCCAAAAAATTATAATTTTCCTAATTAATTTGATATTTTATTAATTTTCCCAAAAGATTGGCCATTGGTATTTTTGAACATGAGCTACATGATTTATTCAATTAATGGCCATCATAAAATTGTTATCACTACATTACAGGAAAATATCAATAAATACTCAATTTCATATGTTTTCAGAAAACATTTAGCCTCTAATTAATTTATCCAATATAGTTCCATTAATCATAATTAAAGAAGGAAGTACTAAAATTATTCATCAGAAAATTACAGAAAAATTACAGAATCTTAATAATGCACAGAAAGTATTATTGTACAAAATAATAATTTTCAAGGATTACTAGTCACCAAAATAAATTAATTAAGTTTTCATGGGAAATCACACTTAGTGAAGCAACTCCTATAAATATGTCTCAAAAAATTCCATAAAAATTCATAGAGTTTTATAGTATCATCAAAAGTCCTCTGGCTAAATTTCATCAATTCACAGTGATTACTTAATTCATAAGAAATCCCTAATTAAATAGTACCACTTTATAGGTTGTGAAGGAAGTACTCCAACTAATTTTCTAAAAATTCAAATTAAAATTCCTAGAGCATGGTTAAAGTACTAAAACATGTTTGGCACAATTTCATTCAAATTCAGGGTTAGAATGTCACATAATAAATTCTCCAAGGAAACCTATGGTTGTGCATAATAAATTCAGGGTTAGAATGTCACATAAAAGAACCCTATTTGATAGCTCACCCCAACACCATGTATTCCATTTCAAGTGTAAATATGACTATAATTATACCTCTTACCATCCTCCCATGAAGGTCCAAGATCCTATGCCCTTACTATTATCCTTTAAGGTGCAAGGGCCTAATTAAACTCAAAATGATTTAGGTTGTGTGCCTAAGTCTAACTACCATCAAATTTCTCCCCAGGGCATCCTTCCACCCTAGAATCACATGGACTAAACCATGTGACCATACAAAGACATGCCACCCTAAGTCCTTCACAAACCCCCATAGTTCAACCCTTAGTGTTAGAAATAGGGTCCTAGGACAAACCAACCCCAATTCATCTCAAATTCCATGAGGCGGTATTATCACTGACCATGGGGCTCTGGCCAAAGTCCCAACCCATTTGGGTGAGAA
Source organism: Platanthera zijinensis (assembly GCA_039513925.1). Taxonomy (NCBI): domain Eukaryota; kingdom Viridiplantae; phylum Streptophyta; class Magnoliopsida; order Asparagales; family Orchidaceae; genus Platanthera; species Platanthera zijinensis. The sequence continues at coordinate 143,817,530 of CM077084.1, read as the reverse complement.
TTGTCCACACCATGCTCAAAAGTTTCCTTGCCCTAATTTTCCCTTAAAAGACCAAACTTAGGTCACGCCAAATCCTATTAAAATAAAAACCAAATTGGCTGAAATTTTTATCAGAGCTAAATAATAACCCTATAAATCAGACACAAAAATTTTGGAGACTTTTGAGGTCATTTGACCCTCCAATTAAATCTTATATGTATTATTAAATTTTTACAAAAACCATATAAAATTTTTTTCTAAAAATTCTCATTTTTGGATATGTTGTTGATTTAGCTAAGAATGGCCCCCACCCAAAATTTCATGCCATTTCGATTGCTGGATTGTTGGTGGCACTCAATTTATACTCTGATCAACCCTATGTATAGATCTACCAAAAGGTGTGTTGTGGTCTAACCAGGAATCCAAATTGATTCAAACCAATTTTAAAATAAAATAGACTCGTAGATCTACAATTTTCATGTTAACAGATTCTCCTGAATCAGCCTCTAAGTATTTTTAATATTTAATTCAAAACCACCCTAAAACTGTTACAGAAATGAAATAACATTAAATATATAAAATCAACTCAGCACAAATCCTAAAGCGCCTAACTGACGACATCCGGTTGTCTTCAACCTCCAGCCGACGATTCAGATCAACCCGTCCTAGGCTGACTTGCGGGCTGATTTCCCGGCCACCTGGTCCCTTCCCCGGCCGGCCATCGCCACCACCACCTTCGTGGAGGTGGTGGCTACCCCAGCCGACAGCACGGCCGTCGGAGACAACTATTACGGCGAACCCGAGAGGGAGAATTCAACCAAAATTCCGAAATTTCAAGTCTTGGATCGGGCTCAATTGAGCCCGATCCTTGCCCTAATCAATTTCTAAGATCTACCCATGAAGAGAGGAGAAGAGGAGGACCTTCTTGGAGGGCTGGAGGCGGGTCGATCTCTGAGTTTCCATTACCATCGGTGAAGCTTTTTGAGCTCTGCAACAGTACAGCCAATTACCTCGAATCCTTCAGGTATAGTGTGGAAACTTCCCTCCTGAGTCTAGGGAAGTTTTTTAGATGGTTAGATGGGGATGGGAGGGGGTGTAACCCCCATAGCCATGAATGACCATTAAGGGCCAATTTCGGTTTCACTCCTATTGATGGGTTGAGCCACCCCTCTGGCCGGGAAACTGCTAGAAATCCTTCGCCATCCTCAGAGTAACTGAACCCAATCTTAATAGGTGGCCCTTGACTGCCCTAAGCCATGAATGGCCTTCTCCATCTTCTCTCTCTCTCAACCATTAATGGAGTTTTCTCTCTCCTACCCATCATAACTGAAATTTTCCCCTCCTTCAGTCTATTAGCACCCCACTAATCATAATAATGACATTGTAAGGTCAGCTCAAGTGGGGGAAGTTGGTTTGAGCTTGAGTTAGCCCATCTGGGCTAGTTTGACTCTACCCTTATATAGAGTTGACTTTGGTCAACATGGTAATTTGGGTTGACTCCAATGGGTTCTTAGTGACCAATTGACCTCCCCTAAGGTCTAGGTAGGGTTAGGTAGGGCTGACTTGGCACCTTGAGGGTCATTGACCCCTTAATAAGGGCACCTTGACCATTTTGGGGTTTGAGTTGACTTAGGTACCCTCAAGTTTGGGGTTAACCCCAATGAGCCCCTTGATGACTCATTGACCCAACTTTAGGTCTAGAGGGACCTTTATAGGGTTTGTTGAGTTTACTAAGGGCACCCTGTCCTCCTTTAGGCCCTTTGCCCAATATAGGCCTAAGTTGGTCCTTAGTCAATTTGACCACCTGGAGTTGACTCCTATGAGCCTTTAGGGTTTTGTTGGGCCTTTCTAAGGGTTGGTGAGGTCTTGGAATAAAGGTGAGATCACTTGATCATCCTACCCAAGGGTTTGGGAATCTACTATTTGCAGACCAAAGTGACTTCAACTATGCTCCTAAGTCCACTTGTTTCTCCTAAGTTCTCTATGGTTTTGTCCTGACCTGGTCATGACAAAACCACTCCTAGGGGGGTCTAGTTGTCTGAGGGATGTTACAACGAAGGTGTCCCAATGGTTGAAAACCTGCGATTTAAATAGAAAAAGATCAGAAAAATGGTCAGCACGGTCTCGCGCACGACCGTTCGCTAACCGTGCGTTATTAACATACAGATATTGATCGCGGGAGAAGAATCATTGACCCGTGCATTTTACTCGTGCATGGGAGATTCTGCCTGTGCATGAAGGAAATCACACGGGGAAACACTGAACGTAGGAAATCAAGGGAAACAGGGGAACCATGCATTTTACTCGCGCACGGGCGCATTTTCCCGTGCGTGAAGGAAATACACGATTTACCCCAGAATGCGGGAATAAAGAGAAAATGTGCAGGCCCAGTGATTCCTTCTCACATGGTTTGGCCTAAACCGTGCGGGAACAAAACACACGGGTAGAAACAGAAGTCCCCAGAATTGCTGTGTGAAATGCACGATTGAGCTGGAACCGTGCGCGAAGAAATGCACACGCCCGTGCATTTTGCACAGAATTGAAAATGAACTTCGGGACATCGGACTACCTGCACAGCAATGAAACCAGCTGGAGCACCAGCTCCTAGCAATAATACACAGCATAAAATACACAAAAAGAACCATGGGGAGCACCATGTGCTTACCCGCAACAAAAGAATGCGCAATTGCACACCCTTTGGCCAAAACAGTACACTTCCTATGGAAATAAGTATAATAAGAAATATATATGATAACGAACTAAAAGTGAAGTGCAAACAAAGAAAAACTAGCCCAGATGAGTCCAAAAGACACTATATAAAGAGGACTCATCAATCATCTAGCTTGGCCACCACTCTGATGGTACATATCTTGGTGTCCCAGTCTCTAGTGAGAGACCTCAGGAACTTGTCATTAAGCTCATAATGGCTAAAGACCCTCCCATAGGTCCTCAACTCATTTACTATCCTGAAGAATCTTTCATAGCAGTTAGCTATGCACTCTCCCTTGGACTGCATGAAAGCCTCATAATCCTAGTTGAGCATCGACTTCCTATCATCTCTAACCTCTTCAGTTACTTCCATGTAGACCACAAGAGTGTCCCACATCTCCTTGAAGGACTAGCAGTGAACCAGATTCTAAAAGGTAGAATCATCAAAGGCATTAACAATAATGATTTGTGCCCTCTTATCCATGGTGGCCAAGATGACTTCATCCTTGGTCATCTCTGAGTATTTATTTATTGTCTGGACTGTTTCATCAAAAACTGAGACCTTCATGGGGATGAAAGGTACCTTTTTTATAGTCACAAAGATCCTTGGGTTATAGGCTTCCAAAAATAGCCTGACCCTCTCTTTCTAGATTCCAAAACTCTCCTGCCTGTAGATTGGAAGTTTCATGGAAACTAACTCATTATGGTTTTCTCCTAAACACATATGTATACTTCTTTCAGCTACCCTTGGAGATCTACTTTGACTATATAGTTTTTCTTAAACAACCTCCCTCTAATACAACTTGACAATTCTTAGTTTCAATGGCAGCTAAACACATAGAGGGGGGGGGGGGGGGTGAATAGGTTTTCTTATCTTTTATAAGTATCTTTAACTTAGTGTGTTGTGAGTTAGCTAGGTTAGCTTCCTTTCAAGACAATCCACAAAAGCATACACAATATTTGTAGTGCTTCCCTATATCATGGGTACGTCTACTGTCCCTCACCTTTCTAAAAGCTTATTAGACAAGGCCCTTCTCCAAAATTAGGCTCCTTTGAGCTTACAACCCAGATCCTGCAGGATCTCTCAGTCTCTACCAAGACCTACAACTCACGCACAAGGCCCTACCTCAGTGCATGCTTGCTCCTACAGCTCAGTGATAAAAAGACTACTTACCTAAGACATGAACACAAGTCCTACAACTCAGTCTATGGAGGTTAGCCCTACAACTCAGATAGTAAAACTCTCCTACAGCTCAGATCTTTTAAGATCCTACCTCAGGCCAAAGGCACTACCTCAGGCATACAGGCCCTACACTCAGATCAATAAATGATCCTACCTTAGCCTTTATAAATCAGGCCTACACCTCAGATCCCAAATATTCCTACACCTCAGATCCAAGAATGGATCCTACAAAAAGAAAGGAGTTTGTTTTTTTTGATTTGACACCAGAGAAAATTTCTCTATGCCTGCCTTCCTAGACTAAGTTATCTTAGCGCTGCATTCTTCTCAGCAATAAGAAAATGAATTCTTCAGTAGACTGCTGCTTGTGCGGGAAGTATCTCAGAAAAAAAAGTCTCTGAACTTGTTGTTAAAGATAAAGGAGTAGACAGTTCTTTTTCTTCTTCAAACAGCTAACCTTTAATGAAAAAAATTGAAGCCTCTGCTTTTTCTTCTTTCTTAGAAAATTTTTTCTGAACTTGCTGTAGCTAATGAAAATTGCTACATCGAACTTCAGTAACTTTTATATCGGTTGATTCAACATCTTGCTTCAAGCATGATAACAATGGCGATAAAGATGAAGTTCAGGCGCAACTTTTTGAAATGAATAAAACCCTAAAGTTAAACTTCTTAGCTCCCAATCATATCCCCTATATCTTCAGCCATCCAACGATATATGACCCATTGTCCCCAATGAAGTTGTTGGCTGCAACTTGGCTTTACTAGAAAAAGTCTTCATATTGACCTGCAACGCTATTTTTCCTATTCTGTAGCTTTCCCGTAACTAATTTGAATCATGTTGACTTTTTTTTACTTTTGCTGACGTCAATATTTGTGGACTTAGCCAAATTCTCAGATTCAATCCAGGCATAGCCAAATTCTCAGATTCAATCTAGGCATTGAGTGTGTTGAGTGAATGGTGTAACACCCCAAAAATCCTTAGACTGTAGACTGAGCAACACGGCCTGGGACACGGGCATATCCAAGGCCGTGTCCTGCTCTGTATACTCGAGTGGGCCTCGAGTGGGCCTCGAGTTGGGCACACGACTTATGACATGGGCGTGTCCAGGGCCGTGTCCTGCTGAGGTCGACGTAATGATCTCAACGAAATGCAATCGACGATCCTCGAGAGGCAAGTCGGTTGGGAACACGGCCTATGACACGAGCGTGTTAACGGTCGTGTCCTTCTCGAGTTGTGGCCAGGTCTGTATAGACAGATAAACATGGTCTGGACATGGGCATATCCAAAGCTGTGTCTGGCATTTAGCCTGTGACACGGGCATATCACATAGTCGTTTCTTGGTCTGGCATAGTCGGTTTCTTTGTAGCTTAAGGCACACGGCCTATTACACGGGTGTGTCACAAGCCGTGTTCTGCCCAGAAAATTATGTTTAAGGGTGATTCGTGGCCGTCCATTTCCTTCAATTTGGATCCAATGGTCCAGGTCTCTTGCTGCTGTTATAAGGCCGAGTGTTGAGGGATAAACTCTCATTTATCTTTGTCCATTCTCACTCTAAAGAGATAGAGATAGGGGAGAGCAAGGAAGGAAGGAGGAGAAGGAATCCGGCTGCCGGAGGAGCTTCAGAGCCCCAAATCGAGAGCCGAGTCCAGATCTATGAAGGCAAGGACGTTGCGGTGATTTCCATCTGGCTAGTTTTCCATGGCTCCAAAGCGATTGTCAAGGGTAACGATCACCTTCTTGGACAAGTGAAGTCTTCCTTTATGCATGTGCATGGAATCTTCCACCAAGAGGTGGAAAGCGTAAGTGATTACAGCAGTTTGATAGTTGATATACTCAGTTGAGTCTGCATCTAGATCCGGAAATGTGTAGTATGAAATAGACATGATGTGTGAAGCTCATCCGGATGGTTGGTCTAGATTGGTGATGTTTATATTGCGAACCGGAGAAGACTCCGTGTATGAAACGAGTATTTTACGGAGTTTGTGAGAGTACCTGTGAATTATGAACTCTTCCATACCCAGGAAGCTCTATGTGAGCTCCTTGTGTTGTGTGTGCTGCGTGAATTGTATGCTCTGAGCGAGCTGTGTGCTGAACCGGAAAGCGGCTCTACATGAGCTGTGTGCTGAACAGGAAATGGAAAGCCGACCGGCATCAAGATGTGCGCTATTGACGAGTTGAGCAATGGGAAAATGCTGACCTGTACCTGCATTGTGAGAGATCGATTGGTAGCAATACAATGGGGGGCTGCGGTCCAAATCCTGGGTTGTTACACTACTATGTTAGGTCGATCTAGAATGCTCAATTGTTATCGTGAGGTTAACACCTCTGAGTGGGATGGGCGAGGATGTGTCCAGCATGCGTGTTGTAGAAGATTAATGGCCATAGCCAACAAGTTAAGAACCTCTAATCGGTAGTGTTTCCAAGGATGATTCGGTACACTATAAGCGTGCCCTGAGTGCACAGAGCGTCTCCCACTAAGGCCGGTGTTTGTGATGATGTTGTGCGTGAGAGCACTTGTTGTGATATATAAATATATATGTAGTGATTGCGATGCATACAGGGAAGGAACCACTACTCCGGGTAAGGGGTAAGGTCGTTATAATTGGTCGGTTGAATACTAACAGTTGCTTTGTTTATCACCCTTGGGGTGGATGTCCATATGCAAGTGATGCCGGGCTGAATAGGATTGAGCAGGCTGAAGCCCTTGCTACTTGTAGGCCCTTGAAGGCCGTGATAAGAACTATATTTTCATGTGTGGCCGGCCTGCGTGCCGATGTATGAAACCACATCTGTTAAGAGAAACATGTAAGGCCTTAAGGCTGTGAGCGTTTGTGTATTTGTATACATTCCTGATGATATATATAAATGTGTTTTTTATATATTTAGTGGACATTTATATGATGAGTTCTTGAAAGTTAAAATCTTCCGCTAAAATGCTCTGAGTTAAGATGCGAGTATAAAGTAATTTTTATATTCATATGTGATTCCGCCGTTTGTTTGTGAAATATGGCGTGGGGCCCCAACCCAACCCTCTGTTATATTCCATGTGATGGATGGGGGTGTTATAAATTGGTATCAGAGGATAGGGTTTGGTTACGATAACATAATTTAACTCAAGAATATCCACTAGGAATGCAATACATGTGTTTGAGGAGCGTGAGCCTGTATACTAGGTATGTTTGCTATTTTGGAATGGACATTAATGGTGTTTTGTACACATATAGGTGACGGGGAGTGGTGTGGGGCGATCGGATCCCCTACAATCTGCAGAGTGTGCAGCACTAACTAAGGCGCCCACACCTCCTCCCTTGGCGGAGACCATACGTTTACTTACTGAGGCGGTGCTTGCAGCACCAAATGCACAGTCTATTGGGCAGGCAAGGCCTACAGTGGTGTCAGTACGGCTTGGTGTGAGGCAAGAGCGTGTTGAGGCTCTAATTGACGAGCATGCAGCAGATGAGCAACTGAAACGGTTTATGGGTTTTAATCCACCTATGTTTGTAGGGGCGGGTTACCCAATGCAGGTCGAGGACTAGTTCGCAAGAGTGAAGAGGATCCTGACAGCAATCCGGACTGAGGAGGTGTAGAAAGTTACCTTAACCTCTTTCCTGCTGGAAGGAGAGGCGAGGCTTTGGTGGGATGAAGTGGAATTGCACCACTTGGCAGGCAGAGGCCTAGGGGAGATATTGATTGAGGAATTCTCAAGGTTATTTTGGGCAAAGTATTTGCCAGTGTCGCAGCGAATTGCAATGGAAAATAAGTTCCAACGTCTGGTGCAGGGTGAGAGTAATGTTGATACCTACCTGCATGAGTTTACCAGGCTGGCGTGCTATGCGGGGTCTATGTTTGCTGAGGAGGATCGGAGGACGAATAGGTTCTATGAGGGAATTCGTGATGAGCTGAGGTTGGCACTCCCGAGTTCGGTGAACCAAGGCTTCCAAGCATTAGTAGATGCAACCCGTGCACTGGAGAAGGATTTGAAACGGGTGCAGGACAAGAAGAACTTTGCGATGGAAAAGCTAGAGTTCAAAGTTCCGCAGTCGGAATAATCAGAGTTTAGGAAACGAGACAAGAAGAGGTTCAGGCCTGCTGAACAAACTCAGTCGAATGTTGCTTCGGGAGCAATATATGGGCAAGGACATGTTGACACACGTACATGCTTTAATTGTGGGATGCAAGGACATATAGCCCATGATTGTTGGAGTGGCCCTTCAATGGGTGAGAAAAAGACAGGTGCGTCTTATGAGGAAAAGGGCAAGGCAATGACAGAGTCATCTATGTCTCGGGTGCAACCTCGAGTGTACACTCTCGAATTACAGGAGCCGCAAGCTTAAATTGTGAAGAACAGCAGCCTTGCGTGTATAATATGGAATTATAGGAGGCCATAAAGCGGAGTATGATGGATGCGGATGAGCAGAAATAAAGTAAAGAGTGCACTTTTCTGTTTTCGTGATGTAATAAAGTACATTTTGTATGTATGTCTGACAATTTGTTTGTTAAAGACTTGTATTTGTGCGATGTCATGGGGCGAGAGAAGGTTCGGCCTCTGAGCTCTAAACCCGGATCGTTCTGTAAAAAGTGCAACAATGGAGTGGTTTTGTTGGTGTCTACAGTTGAGCTAAATTTCAGGACGAAATTTCTTTAAGTGGGGGAGGATTGTAATACCCCAAAAATGCTTGGATTATAGACTGAGCAACACGACCTGGGACACGGGCGTGTACAAGGCCATGTCCTACTCTGTGTACTCGAGTGGTTCTCATGTGGGTCTCGAGTGGGTCTTGAGTGGGCCTCGAGTGCGGCACACGGCCTGTGACACGGGCGTGTCCGGGTCCATGCCCTACTGAGGTCGACGAAATGATCTCGATGAAATGCAGTCGACGATCCTCGGGAGGCAAGTTGGTTGGGCACACGGCCTGTGACATGGGCATGTCAATGGTCATGTCCTTCTCGGGTTGTGGCAAGGTCTGTATAAAAAGATAAACACGGGCTGGACACGGGCATGTCCCAAGCCGTGTCTGCCACACGGCCTGTGACACGGGCATATCATATGACCATGTCCTAGTCTAGGAGAGTCAGTTTCTTTGCCGCTTAAGGCACATGGCCTGTGACCCGGGCGTGCCACAAGCCTTGTTCAGCCGAGGAAATTATGTATCAGGGCGATTCGTGGCCGTTCATTTCCTTCAAATTGGATCCAATGGTTCAGGACACTTCCTACTATTATAAGGCCGAGTGTTGAAGGATAAACTCTCATTTATCTTTGGCCATTCTCTTTCTAAAGAGATAGAGAGAGGGGAGAGCAAGGAAGGAAGGAGGAGAAGGAATCCGGCTGCCGGAGGAGCTTTAGTACCCCGAATCGAGAGTCGAGTACAAATCTGTGGAGGCAAGGCCGTTGCAGTGATTTCCATCCGACTAGTTTTCCATGGCTCCAAAGCGATCGTCAAGGGTAACGATTACCTTCTTAGACAAGTGAAGCCCTCCTTTATGCATGTACATGGAATTCTCCACCAAGAGGTGGAAAGCGTAAGTGATTCCAGCGGGTTGATAGTTGATATCCCCGGTTGATTCTGCATCTAGATCCGGAAATATGTAGTACAGAATAGATATACTGTGTAAAGCCCATCCAGATGGTTGGTCTGGATTGGAGATGTTTATATTACGAACCGGAGAAGACACCGTGTATGAAACGAGTATTTTATAGAGTTTGTGAGAATACCTATGAATTGTGATTTCTTCCATACCCAGGAAGCTCTGTGTGAGCTCCTTGTGTTATGTGTGCTACGTGAATTGTATGCCATAAGTGAGCTGTGTGCTGAACCGAAAAGCGGCTCTGCGTGAGCTATGTGCTGAACAGGAAAGGGAAATTCGACCCGCGTCAAGATGTTCCCTATTGACAAGTTAAGCAATAGGAAAAGGCTTACTTGTACCTGCGTTGTGAGGATCGATTGGTGGCAATGCAATGGGGGGCTGCGGGCCAAATCTCGGGTTGTTACACTACTGTGGTAGGTATATCTAGAATGCTCAATTTTTGTCGTGAGGTTAACACCTCTGAGTGGGATGGGCGAGGATGTCTCCAGCATGCGTGTTGTAGTTGACTAATGCCTATAGCCAACAAGTTAAGAACCTCTAATCGGTGGTGTTACCAAGGATGATTCGGTACACCGTAAGCATGCCCCGAGTGCACGGAGAGTCTGGTAGTAAGGCTGGTGTTTGTGATGATGTTGTGCGTGAGAGCACTTATTGTGATATATAAATATATATGTTGTGATTGCGATGCATGCAGGGAAGTAACCACTGCCCCGGGTAAGGGGTAGGGTCGTTATAATTGGTCAGCTGAATGCTGACCATTGCTATGTTTATCACCCTTGGGGTGGATGTCCATATGCAGGTGCTGCCGGGCTGAATTGGATTGAACGTGCTGAAGCCCTTGCTGCTTGTAGGCCCTTGAAGGTCGTGCGAAGAACTATATTTTCATGTGTGGCCGGCCTGCATGTCGATGTATGAAACCACATCTGTTAAGAGAAACATGTAAGGCCTTAAGGTCATGAGCGTTTGTGTATTTGTATACATTCCTAGTGATATACATAAATGTGTTATTTATATATTTAGTGGACATTCATATGATGAGTTCTTGCAAGTTAAAATCTTTCGCTAGAATGCTCTGATTTAAGATGTGAGTAGAAAGTAATTTTGATATTCATAGGTGATTTTGTCGTTTATCTGTGAAATATGGCGTGGGGCCCTGACCGGACCCTCTATTATAGCCCATGTGAAGGATGGAGGCGTTACAAATGGCCTTCACTCAATGCCTCTAGACTTAGCCAATTCTTCTGCTTTTCTTAGGCATTGAGTGCATTGAGTGAACTAGCTTCCCTTAACGCCTCTGTACCTAGACAATTCTTTTTCACTGGTAGGTGTTGAGTGCGTTGAGTGAATCTTCATCACTAACCGCCCCTGGACTTAGCTTCAACTTTCTTTATCTGCTAGGCGTTGAGGGCTTTGATTTTATTGGCTTCACTCAATGCCTCTCGACTTAGATTTTTTTGTCCTTCTTTCCTTGATCCTTGACATCACAAGATGCTTTTTTATCTTGTGTTGAGTGAGCTGTATTCTCTCGACGCTTTCTTCTCTATTGATGAGTGAGTTGTATTCACTCGACGTTTCTGGACTTAGCTATAATTCTTTACAGATCTTCAATTATTATGACTGCTTGATCTTGTCTCAACGCTTCATAGTATATTTCGTTAAGTGAACTTGATTCACTCAATGCCTATGGACTTAGCCGCATTTACTTCCTTGCCAATGCTGAAGATTTTGACAGACTCAGCAATACTCGATGCCTTTTAATATATGGTATTGAGTGAACTGCCTTCACTCAATGCCTGTGGACTTAGCTGCAGAATTGCTTTGCAGACAGCTGGTCTTTGACGGTGCACACCATACTCAGTGCTTTTTGGCATTTGGAGTTTAGTGAACAAGCTTCACTCAATGCCTATGGACTTAGGCGATTTTCAGCATTTTCAGCATCCTTCTTTGACATCTGGAGTTAAGTGAACTGGCTTCACTCAACTCCTATGGAATTAGATAGATTTTTGTCTCGCCAATTCTCTACCTTGTGACCACCTGTTACACCCACATGAAATTCCAATCCAATCAATGTGACAAGGACCAACCTGCATGCATGAACTTGAACATACATCAAATACAACTATTTGTATACCATTGACTTGTTTGACTTCTACAAATTTGGGACATTATGAGCAATGGACCCAACTCTGGGGCTTGTTGCAGTACCGGGGCCTGCTAGGATCTAAACACGTCTAGGATTACTATGAGTGTTTTTCCCAGCTCCGACTACAGAATCTAAGTAGGGGCGGAAGGGGTGGGAGTGCCCACTACTTGTTCTGTTCGCTCTGGGATCTATGTATAAAGCTACAAACCTAAGGTCAAGTTCGCTAATCGTAGGATAACAACTGGACATACTTAATGTGAATTACAGATGGTCACATCACTGCTTCCACTATGTTAGTTTGCCCTCAAACTTACAAATCAAGCGGGGGTGATACCATTGTTCAATGACTTCTTTAGTTCAGGATCGTTGCAAGCTGATACCATTTGTAAGACCTCCCTCCCGGAACACAACACACGGCTGAGGGGAGTCTTATTCCAAGAACAGCCACCTTGCGGTAGCGTCAACACATGGGTGGATCGGTACTATAAGATGCCTATTTTTCCAACTCATCACAATATCATTCATGCCAACCCAACATAAGAAGTACAGAAGTCATATCATCGCAGTAAGTACATGTCCAAACATATTATATGAATAATATGGAACAACATAGGATCCTTTAATATCAGAGTAGAAAATAGCCCGAAGGCTACACCATAACACTCAACTCACATCAGTCACTGACAGCAGCGAGGATATCATCATATCAGGACCTGTCACCCTAGCCTGGCTGCCCTCCGGTATGACCTATCGATGCTGCTCTATCTATTAGATTTCCTCCTAAAATGGAAGACTTAGAAACCGTTAGTCATAAAGACAAAGTGGCAATCACATCCGCTCACCCCAGCGACTCTTAGGCACCGGGCGAAAGAAAGAAGGAAAGTACAATATATATATAACTGTGAGTATAAGAAGGTGGTATACATCTATCTATCATCAAAGTAGCAAATAAATATCATGTAGCAAGTAGTGTCATCATTCTATAGTATCAATTAATAAAGATGGAACAATAAACCATAACACTTATTATTCTAAAACAAGAAAGTAACTTAACTTATAAAAATGCCCATACAGATTTAAAAGTTAATGATCGGCTTAACAGAAAAGTAACTCACCATATAAGTGTAAGACCCCATTTTTTTTCTTTTTAAACCACCGGTGTCTTTGCCAAGGACCGCCTCTTTTGGATGACTCCAACACACCCGGGAAGGTTGTGAGTACAAAAAAGCGATCCTGCCGATCTTACCGATCGCAGAAGAGTATAATAAATATAAGAGTAATGAAAAACTCAGATACAAATCCATTAGAAATCACATGAAATAAATCTCCACGAAGGGAGAGTGCACAGTAACAAAATCAAGTACTAAAAAAAAGGGCTCCTGCCCCATACATCATAATCCTCACTACAAGTCACTCAACGCAGAAGCAAATCTATAATAACTAATAATGATCAGTACTCACTGTCCCTGCTGCGTGAATCCTCGTACTAGACTATCCAGTCTCCAAGCGCACCGACCTCTGGGACTGTATCTCCGGGTTCGGCACCACGATCCCCTAAAATGATTTGTTCAACGACCGTTAGTCTAAAAGACTAAGTCCTATCATCCCCTACCCCTCCCCCGTGGCTCCTAGGCACCGAGCGGAGAGAAGGAAAGGAAAGGTAATGAAGGTGGAGAGTAACGAAGGTAAGCAGGTAGCGGCGGAACTAGTCTACTAAGAGTTCATAAATAAAGCGAGTATAAGCAAGTAACAATTGGTAAGCATTATGAGTATACACATGAACAAGGTGAGCAACTAAAGTATGAGAAGGTAAACCAAGTAAGAAACCGTGACCTATAGTAATGCCCATGCAAACCTATCGACCAAGGGGTTATTTTGCAAGGCCTATTGTATAAAGAGTCCCATACCAATTTATACAATAGGTTTCAAGGGTTATATGAAATGACTATGCTACTTCATGTAGGTATGCTATGATGAGAACATGAAAGTGCAACTCACACACCCGACTCTGTGCACACAAACCTTTAGTTCTCCCTTTTTAGAGCCTAACCTCTTAGGGTACCTTCGTAGTGGCAAACAGAAGTAGTGGGTTGGGACTCGCCCACCTCTAAACGATATCAACATTACCAGTCAGACCTATCGTATGCCGTAACGCTGATGCACTAAGCGGAGCTCCTGCGTACTCTTGTCGGTTGGAACATCATACTTCATTTGGCTAAGTGCTATACCACACCTATCGAGTCAACGTATTGGTGTCGGTGCGACGAATCTTTAATATTGAAGACCAACCACCATATATCTTATGAACATATAACCTTAATATATTTTCCACCGAGCCAAAGCTCCCCAAACTATCCCGTCCGTCACAAATATCTACCGAGCCATCAGCTCACCGGGCTAACCTACCCATACCAAAACCACTGAGCCTACCGCTCGTGAGACCCAACCTAACTAAGACAACACCGGGAAGTGTTAGTGTAAGTGTAATCCTATTTATACTAGTTACTCTTAAACATTGATTATCTTACGGTTTAGGTTAGCCCAGGACTGCCAAGGTATTTCTGGTGAAGGGATCTCACAGGGAACTAAGAATTATGATGGTAGCTGAAGCCCATCATTCCCTTTCGCAAGACACTTACTATTATTTGTTATTACCCAATTCACGATCCCTTTTAATATTATACTGGATATAACCCTAGTGTATTTTGACTCTCTCTCTCTCTCTCTCTCTGCACAGGAAAGACGATCTTTTGTCGATCCCGAGTACTACCTAACACTAGCCAACCAAACATTCTCCTCATCATGACTCTTAATGTAGCTCACTTTTTCTTTTTCACTCTACCAAGATCAGTAAACTATTACCCTCATCTCCCTAAGTCCATTCTTCATGTTATCACAATTTCCGCAATTTTACAAAATGAAGACCAATCTAAGCTATATAATGTACATGACAGGAGTTACTCCAAATTTTCACCCAAAAGCCCTAAGATAATTATTGGTGGTATATCATGATACTTTTAGCCTAAATCCAGAAACTTGTAATTTTCCTAATTAATTTGACATTTATTAAATTTTTCCAAAAGCTAGGTAATGGGTAATTTTATACATGTAGTACTAGATTTACTTAAATTATGGCAACCAAAAAATTTTGAAAACTATATGAGCGCAAAATATCAATGAATACAAAATTTCACAGATTTTTATAAATGTAATAACCTCTAAATAATTAGTTCAAGGTTATTTAAATAATTAGAGTAAGTGAAGGGAGTACCATAAATCATAGTCCAAAAATTATATGAAAATTACCAAAAGCCTTATAATGATCATAAAACAATATTAATTAAGTTTCATGCAATTCTAATGTCAGTGAGCTATGTATAAAAATACTTCAAATAATTCCGTTAAAGTGAACTTTGTGAAGAAACATTCTTATAAACTCAACCAACTGACATGTGATAATTTTCTATACTTCATTATGCATTAAAAGGTTATCTGCCCAAGTAACATAATTTTCCAGCAAGATATAATATTTATTATCTATTTATCAAAGTATTGTGCACTAGTTCACTAAACACATGAAGTACTAAGAGGAAATGCCCAAATGATCCAAATAATTTTCTATTGCCTCTAAATGATATTTAATTTACTTTTCCAGAGTTTCATATCATTCTAAGTTAATCTAATCATGGTTACTTCAAAATCATCAGAAAGGACAAGGTGGAGATTATACCTGCAAGTATGAGCTACTGTTTTCTAAACATCCTATAATAAATTTCAGGGGTTTATAATACTATACGATTACTCCTAACAAAATCTCATGAAGGTCCAAAGTCATGTGACCCCCTGATTAATTCCATAAGCTATATGGACCTAAAAATTTCCAAGTGATTAAGGTGGGGTGCATGTGTCCAAATACTACAAACTCCTTCCTAGGGCATTTCACCACCCTAAGATCACATGTACTAAACACCAAGTCCATACAAGGACATATCACCCCATGCCCTTCACAAACCACCAAAGTTCATCCTTAGGGTTTGAACTATGGTTCTAGGGAAAATCAACCCTAAACCACCCCAAACTCCATGTTAGGGTGTTTTATATCATAACCAATCAGTGCCCCAAGTTTCAACCTCTGTTGAGGTGATTTGGTCACTCAACACCACAAGGGACAATTTAACCTAATTAACCATTTTTCGGCCTAGGATAGGGCTTACAAAATTCCATACCAATTCATCTCCAAATGGAATGAAATTTTTTACAAAGCCTTATATTGACCCAAAAAATGACTCACGAAAATTTGGGAGGGTTTGGACATCATTAGACCCTTTAAATAATTCATACATGGATTATTTAATTTCTAAAAAAACTTTCGGAAAATGTTTATAAAAAATCCCCATTTTTGTATATATTTAGGTATAGGTAAAAGTGAGCCACATCCAAAATTTCAAGTCATTTTGGTTGCTGGATTGTTAGGGGCACTCAAAACAAACTCTAATCTAGCCTAAGTATAGATCTCACCAAAATGAGTGTTGTGGTCTGACCTGAACTCCAAATTGGTTCAAACTAATTTTAAAATAAACTAGACTCATAGGGATACAACTTTTATGTAGTTCAGGTTTACTGTAGAGGAGCCTAAGTATTTTTAATAATTAATTTAAAACACCCCAATAACTGTGTTAGAAAATACATGAATCAACATTTAATATATTAGATCTAGCACAGATCTTAAAGAAGAATCAGATGGCCCTGACATTGTCTTCTTCCTCCAGCCAAAGCCTGAGATTAAACCGACCTGGAGCATGTTCCAAAACCATTTTCTGCCCACCCGGGCACCTCCCTAGCCAGCCACCACCTTCGTTGAGGTGTGGGCTATCGTCGGGCGGCGGCACGGCCGTCGGAGGGGCGATTTCCGGCGATCCCGCAAGGAATAAAAAACCATGAAAATCCAGAATTTTTCACACCCAATCGGGCTCAATTGAGACCGATTTCTCTCCTAAAAGATCTAAGATTCTAGCCCACGAAGAGAGGAGTAGAGGAGGACCTTAGCGGAGGGTTGGAGTTGGATCGATCGTCGTGCAATCATTTCGGGCGATGGAGCTTTCAGTGCTCTCTAACAACACTACCAAATTGCCCGATTTCTTCAGGTGATGGTGGAAACGACTATTGGTGGTCTAGGGATGCTTTTAAGGTTGGCAAATGGGGGAGGGGAGGGGTCAAGCACGAATTTCAATTAATGGCCTCAAGAGGAGAAATTTGGCAAATTTAAATTCTCTACATCCAGCCACCTTGGTGGTGGGCTATGGCTATTAAACTCCTCTAAACTGATGAGGGGTAATGTATCCATCAATTGTAGAGGCCCTTGGTCACCCTTGGCCATGAAAGGCCTCTTTTTTTCACTATCTCTCCTTCATTAAAGGGAAAAATGGAGCTTTCTCTCTCCTAGTTGTAAGCCCTACTTTTTTCTTTTAAACCACCGGAGTCTTATGCCCAGAACCACTGCTTTGCGGTGACACCAACACGTCCGGGATGTTCGTCACTACAAAACGTCGATCCTTCCGGCAATACAGATCGCAGAAGAGAGGAGTAAAAGTATAAAAGTACATGAGTAAAATGAAACTCAAAACTAGTCCACCAGAACGACATATATATACATAATTCTCACTAAAGAGGGCTTCTGCCCGATACATCAAAATCCTCACTACAAATCACTCAATCACTGAAGCAAATCTATAATATCTACTAATGATTGGGACTCACTAACCCTGGTACCTGAACTCCAGTGCTAGACTATCCCATCTCCAAAAGCACTGACCTCTAGGGCTGTATATCCTGGTTCGGCTCCACGATCCCCTAAAATGATTTGGTCAAGGACCGTTAGTCTAAAATACTAAGTCCTGTCATCCTCCACCCCTACCCCATGGCTCCTAGACACCGAGCAGGGAGAAGGAAAGGAAAGATAATGAAGGTGGAGAGTAACAAAGGTAAGCAGGTAGCGGAGGAACTAGTCTAACATGAGTTCATTAATAGAGCAAGTATATGTAAGCAGTAGTAGGTAAGCAGTATAAGTATACACTAAGTGAGTATGTATAGTATGAGAAGGTAAACTAAGTAAGTAACCATGGCATATAGGAATGCCTATACAAACTTATAGTCCAAGGGGTCGATTTGCAAGGCCTATTGTATAAAGTGTCTTATACCACTTTATACAATAGGTGTCAGGGTTTATATGCAATGATGATGCTATGTCATGCAAGTATGCTATGATGTGAATATGCAAGTTCAACACAG
This sequence comes from Platanthera zijinensis, assembly GCA_039513925.1. Taxonomy (NCBI): domain Eukaryota; kingdom Viridiplantae; phylum Streptophyta; class Magnoliopsida; order Asparagales; family Orchidaceae; genus Platanthera; species Platanthera zijinensis. The sequence goes on along the minus strand of CM077084.1, from coordinate 143,799,644 downwards.
ACTCGACTCTGTGCACACAGACCTTTAGTTCCCCCTTTCTGGAGCCTAACCTCCTAGAATACCTCCGTAGTTGCAAAAAGAAGTGGTGGGTTGGGCCTCACCCACCTCTAAACCGGTATCAATACTACCAGTCAGACCTATCATACGCTTTAAAGCTAGTGCACTAAGCGGAGCTCCTACATACTCTTGATGGCCATGTACTAGACTTTATTTGGCCAAGTGCTAAACCACAATTGCTGAGTAAACATATTTGTGTCGGTATGACGACTCTCCAATACCGAAGAACCACCACCTTATATCTTATGCACATACAACCATAATATAATTTTCCACCGAGCCAAAGCTCCGCGGACTATCCTATTGGTCACAATTATATACCGAGCCAAAGCTCCCTGGACTAACACGTCCGTCACAAATATCTACCGAGCCATTGATAGGCCAGACTAACCTGCCCATCATTAAAACCACTGAGCCTACTGCTCGTGAGACCCAACCTAACTCCCACAACACCGGGGAGTGTGAGTGTAAGTGAAATCCTAGTTATACTAGTTACTCTTAAACATTGATTATTTTTACAGTTTAGGTTAGCCTAGGACTGCCCTAGGTATTTCCGGTGAAGAGCTCTCACAGGGCATAAAGAGCTATGATGGTAGCTGAAGCCAACATTCCCTTTCTCAAGGAACTTTCTATTATTGATTATTAGCCAATTCCCGATCACTTATTAATATTATGTTGGATCTAACCCTAGTGTGTTTTGACTCTCTCTCTCTCTCTCTCAATAAGAAAGACGAGTTTTCGTCGATCCCGAGTGTTAACACCGGATTTGACCACTCTCCAAGTGCCAGCGGCGAGGCCACTTCTAGCCTCCTGACCGTCTCCCCGCGGAGTCTCTCCGGCTCGACAGGCGTCCAAGAGTAGGCGGTCAGGAGCTCCCTACCCGCCTAGCCGCGTGGTTGGGTGGCCCCCCCTCTCTCTTCCCCCCCCCCCAGTATCTGGTCACCGCTGCCCGTTTCTCCTGTGCGCAGGCAGCCGGTGTTTCTAGCCCTGCCCATTGGGAAGGCCCTTGAGCCTATAAATAGACATGAACAGTCACTTTCAGGGGACAGAGTTCGAATCCCCAAGCTTGCCGCCTGTGGCAGCGGATTCGAAATCCTTCTCCAACGGGTATCCTGTCAGCGCGGTCTCGAGAGTCTAACTATTGTAACCGATTTCCCTACATAAAAGAAGAGCCCGCCGCAAGAGAGGCATTCATGCCGTGGCGGGCGAAGTCTGGCATTGCCGCCTCGGGCGGCTAGTTCTGATTCTTGTCCTGGTCGCTAGTAATCGACTCGCCGGCAGTATCTTTCGTACTCATTCACCAGTGCTCGAACCGTTAGCTGGAGGTGCCCGATTTCTTGTCGCATTTCGTGCATCAATAGTTAACACGCGACCTTCAGATCTCGATTGGCCGGTGGAATCAGCGGCTAGACAATGACAGACCGTCAGACCGCACAGAACAACCATCGTCCCGATGAAGATACTCTTTGGGAAGTCATTGTCAAGTTAGCTTGGGAAACGGATCAAATTCGGCAGGAAGTCGTTCAGCAGTCCGAAGCGACTAACCGCGCCTTAGCCGTTATTATCTGTCAGCTAGACTCGCAGCCTCCGGCGGTGACGATAACTTCGGACAACTCGGCGTCAGCAGCGGACAATCCGCCTGTTAAGCAAGCCGCTTGTCGGCCCGGAGGACCATCTATCTGTCCGCTATCCTGCCCGCAACACCTCCCGGCATTATTCCCGCCAGTGCTAACCGCTGCCCCCGTGCGGTTTCCAATTATTCCGCAAGAAAGGATGCGTTCTTACAAACCCAGCCCCCAGTTTGCCCCCTACCTTGCCAATCATGCGAAGATAATGCAAAAATTCCCTATTCTTACAAAGAAGAAAGCACACGTGCCAACCTTGTTTCGAGTCAAACAACGCGAGCATTAGACACTCTCCCATTTTGTCGCTCGTTTCCAGAAGGAGGTTACAGAAGTTGAAGAGGTTGGATCGGATTTATATAAAATCGCTTTAATTGAAGGATTGAAACAAGGACCATTAAAATTTGAAGACACCATCGGGAGTGAAAAAACATATCAGGAAATAGTTAATCTTGCTAACCAGTACTCTGAGGCTGGAAGGGGTAGTTCTCATTATGTCATAAAGAACAAATCGAACGGCAAAGAGTCTTTTAAGTTTGCAGACCCGAAGACCAACAACCCTGACCAGTTCTGTGAGTATAATAAGGAGAAGGGTCACTTGACAAAAGATTGTCGAGCTCTTAAGAAACTGATGCAAAGGATGCTGAGGCAGGGTAAGATGCGCGACATATTCTAGGAAGATGATCATTCTTGTTAACCCCAGAATCCACAACATATCCAGCTAGACGTCTCGTTCCTCCTTGGCCGGATTCCAGATCTCAGTCCGCCAAGGTCGCCCTTGGTTCTCAACTCAGCTGGATCGTCGACCTCCCGTCGACGATAGTCGAGCCCAGATCGGCGAGCTCCGAGTCAAGTCGCCCAGGTCGCTCAGGTCGCAACTAGTCTGACAGGATCGCGCTCGACGCGACCAAGGGAGGATTCCAGTTCGCAGGCCCAGTCCACCGGTCCCGCGCGGACTGCTTCTTCTTTCTCTTTTGTTTCCCGTCACCGCTGCCCGGCTCCTTTGTACCCCGGGTAGCCGGTTATTTTAGCCCTGCCCGTTTGGGCAGGCCCCCAGCCTATAAATAGGGGGAAGTGGTGCACTCAAAGCACGCTGACTCGAGCCCAGGAGCCCACTTATTAAAGGCTGCGGACTCGAATCTCTGGCTTTGCGATCTCCAGCTTGCTTTCTGCATTGTTTTCCTTTTTCCCTTCTTGTAACCCCTTCTTTGCAATCAAAAGTAAGCCCGTCGCAGGAGAGGCGTTCAGGCCGCGATGGGCGAAGTCTGGTGTTGCCGTGCTCCACGGCTCTTGCATTTCCGTTCCTTTTCTAGTCCGCCAAGTAGACTGCTACTCGCAGTTTGTTTTTCCTCTTTCCCCAAGTGCTCGAACAGTTAGCTGCTGGTGCTCGTTTCCGCCTTTGCTTTTCGCGCATCAACAGTTAACACGCGACCTTCAGATTCGAGCAGTTTTTTGAAAACCGCGGATAGAAATGTCGGACCGCCGAGCTCGCCGCTCCGATCGCTCCAGCTCGCCTGATGATTCATTGTGGGAAGAGTTGGAGCAGTCCCGCTGGGAAGCTGAAGTATCTCGAAGAGAGACTGACCAGCGGCTCGACAAAATCAGCCAGGCCCTGTTAGCACTGACTCAGCGACTTGCTCCCCACGTCGCTGAAGAAGTTGCCGAGACTCCTGTTCGCCAGACTCCAGTCCGCCGGACCCCAGCTCGTCACCCCCCTCTTCAGTAGTCGCCTGCAACCGCACCTCCGCCTCTCCACCAAGCTCAATCCGCAGCTCCCCTGCGACCTCAGGTTGCAGAGTTCGCCCCCTGATAGATTTCTTCAGGGAAGCAGCCCGAGGGACTCCGGCTCGCCGACTAGATTTTGTTGATCGGCAGTCCGCAGAGCCCGCAGAGCTTAGCCCTCCAGTCCGCCCTTCTCCTGATTCAGAGACTCCCTCTCCCTTCGTCGATCAAATCCGGTGGGAGTCAGCGCCGAGCAATTTCAGAGAGCTTCGTCTCCCTTTTTATTCAGGGGAGACTGATCCGGTCTCCCACCTGCAAGCATTCGAAGGGGCAGTTGCATTAAGGAGTCTCTCTGATGCCTTGAAATGTAAGCTTCTGGTGACCACTCTTGATGGTCAAGCGAGAGAATGGTTTTACGAGCTGCCTTCGGGCACGATTTCTTCCTTTGCCGAGCTTCGCAGCGAGCTACTCCTGAGGTTTGCAACCTCTAAGAAGAGAAAGGATGGGCCGGCAGCCCTTTTTGACAACGAATCAGTGGCAAGATTCGTTGATCGGTTCCAAAAAGAAATCCAAGGGGTAAGAAATGTGAACCTCGATTATTATAAAGTTTCCCTGATTCACGGCCTCCAGGAGGGCCCATTGAAATTCAAAGTGACAACAAAGGCACCATCAACTTATCAGGAGCTCATAGCAATGGCTAATCACTTTATTGAGGGAGAAAATGCCAACTCGACCTATATCTCATCCCTGACAGCCAAAGCTAGAGGAAGGGATTCCCCCAACTTCTCCAACAATCAATATCACAGCAAGCCTCCTCGGCCTGATTTCCAACCTCCATCTCAGAGGGGACGTAACCTCCGCCACAAGAAACCCTTCCTCAGCCATCAACAGTTTCATGGTCAGAGACTGTCGTTGGCCGCCACTCCCACCGTTCCCCTTCAAGCGCTCCCCATTCTTCAGAGCGCCCTGCCAGCTTCAAATCCTTATGAGAGCAGCCCTATGGAAGAGCTTGCAGATCTGGGCCTCGACTTTGAAGAGGTCGTCCAGATAATCCAGAGGAAGGCTGAAGAAAAGAGGCAAGGGCCTCAGAGAGACTGGAAGCCCAGGGACAACTCTCAGTTCTGCAATTTTCACAAGGAGAAGGTCCATCTGACTAAAGATTGCAAGGCTCTTCAGAAGCTAGTTGAAAGGTTGCTCGTTGAGGGTAAAATCGAGGACCTGGGCAGGAAGAGTGACTCTTCAAAGCCTTCCACCTCCAAGGGCAAGGAGGTGGCTGAAGTTCAGCAGGAATGTATAGAGATAAGGGATGAGGGCCATCTGGGGCTCATTGATATACTAAGTGAATGTATTGACGTTGTCGACGAAGGAGTCTTGGGAAGACTCTTTTTCATCCATGGCGGAGCAGGGGCTGAGTCTACTCGGAAGTCTTCTCTGTCAAGGCTTTCCCGAACTGAGATTGCTTCTACTTCTTCTTCTGCCCCACCTTTTGAAATCGTCACCTTTGGCCCTGCAGACCTTCCTATAACCGCTAATCCCTTCGATGATGCCATCGTAGTTCAAGCAGCCATCGGAGATTTCACGGTCGATAGAATTCTCATCGACACTGGGAGCTCCGTGAATCTCCTCTTCAAGTCAACGTTTGAAGCCCTGAGGACAGGAAAGCCTCTGCTTCCCACTGAGGGGCCACTTTACGGCTTCTCGGGCGAAAGAAAGGAAGTTGAAGGAAATGTCACACTCCCGGTGGTGCTCGGAGGGGTGACTAAAGAGATCCAGTTCATAGTGGTAGATGATCCAAGCAGCTACCATGCTATCTTTGGGAGACCGTTGTTGAACAAGTATCGAGCCATCATTTCAATGTACCATTTGGCCATCAAGTTCTGCAAAGATGGCCGTCAATGCAGGGTCAGGAGCGACCCAAGGCAAGCTCGAGAGTGTTACCTCCGAACAGTCAGTATGACTGAGGTTTCCCCCCCAGCTTTTCCAGCAGCAGCAGAAGCCACTCCTCCGTCAGAAGCTGCTGTGGATAGAGAAGGTGCTCACCTGGAAACTGCCCATATGACGCAAGAAGTCCCCATTGCAGAAGGGGAAGAAAGAAAGCTCTCCATCAACTCCGAGTTGCCAGAAGATCAAAAGGCGGAGTTGATATCTTGCCTGTTGAAGAATCTGGATGTCTTCGCTTGGTCAGCGGAGGACATGCCAGGGGTGGATCCTGTCGTGGCTTGCCATCATCTCAATGTTGATCCAGCTGCCAAGCCCGTCTAACAGAAGAAGAGGGATGTAGCTGTCAAGTTAGCAGAGCCCATCAGAGAGGAGGTTGCCATACTCCTCAAAGCGCGCTTCATTCAAGAGATTCAATATCCCGAGTGGATCTCAAATGTTGTAATGGTTAAGAAACCTGGGGGGAAGTGGCGTATGTGTGTAGATTTCACCTGTTTGAATAAAGCATGCCCGAAAGATTTCTACCCCTTGCCTCGGATAGATTTATTAGTTGATTCTGCGGTAGGGTATCCGTTTATGAGCTTTCTAGATGCGTTCTCTGGTTATCACCAATTAAGAATGCACAAACCTAACATCCCTCGCACATCGTTCATCACTAATGATGGTTGCTATTGTAATCTTGTGATGCCCTTTGGGCTTAAAAATGCTGGCGCGACTTATCAACGCATGATGGACCATGTGTTTAAAGAGCAAAAAAGTAGAAACCTCGAAGTGTATATGGATGACCTTTTGATTAAGAGTAGGTCTCTTCCACAACACTTGATAGATCTAGCAGAGACCTTTTCCACTCTGCGAAGGCACAAAATAAAGCTTAACCCATTAAAATGCATCTTTGGGGGGAGTAAGGGGAAGTTTCTCAGCCATCTCCTTACTCCTGAGGGTCTTGCTCCCAATCCTGATAAGGTTAAAGCCATCCTTGAGATGGCTCCTCCCCGTTCTCCAAAAGAGGTTCAGCAGTTGGGGGGGGGGGGAGGTTGGCAGGACTCGGGAGATTCATCTCTCGAGTTGGGGATAAAAGTGCGCCGTTCTTTAAGACTCTTCGGGGAGCGTCCAAGTTCCAATGGACAGAAGAGTGTTCTTTGGCCTTCGAGCAGTTGAAAAAGCAGCTAACCTCGACACCTTTACTCCAAAGCCCCCGAGCAGGGGAGATGTTGTTCCTATACCTGGGGGTTGGTCCCGAGGCAGTTAGTTCCGTCCTGGTCCGAGAAGAGAGTAGGAGGCAGTTCCCCGTTTACTATGTCAGTCACATTCTGAAAGATACAGAGGCAAGGTACCCCATCCTTGAGAAGCTAGCTTTGGCATTGGTTATGTTTGCCCGCAGAATCCGTCCATATTTCCATGCTCATTCAATTCAGGTGGTTACTGATTAACCTTTGAAGAATGTGCTAGAGAAACCAGAGCATTCAGGCAGGCTAGCTAAGTGGGCAATTGAGCTGAGCGAGTTTGAAATGTCCTATGTGCCCAGGACAGTTATCAAAGCACAGGTACTTGCAGATTTTCTGATTGACACAACAGAATCTAGCTCGGATCAGGCAGCAAGATCTCTTTTAGCTTGGACCATCTATGTGGATGGAGCTTCTGGAAGAAACTCTTCAGGGGCAGGGGTGGTTTTGATAAACCCGAATGGCGTCAAGCTTGAGCAGGCCATTAAGTTCTATTTTCCAGTGACTAACAATCAGGCAGAGTATGAAGCTTTATTGGCCGGCTTGAGGCTTGCAAGAGAGCTTGGTAATTGATCATGTTCATATTAAGACTGATTCTCTGGTAATGGCTTCACTAGTTCTTGGTAACTTCGAGACCAGGGAGCCAGTGTTGAAAAAGTATCTTGCGCTGGTAAAGGTTGAGGTCGGCAGGTTCAAAAGTTTTACTATTGAGCACATTTCGAGGGCAGAGAATGAGGAGGCTGACGTTCTTGCCAAGTATGGGCTCCCGTCAGGAGGGACAATCTCTGAACTTTTTCACCCGGCAGTGGAGGAGGAAGTGTTAATGCAAATCGATCAGTGTTCCACTTGGATGGACCCATTCATTCTCTACCTGTCGACTGGGAACCTGCATTAGTCGGTAAAAGATAAGAAGAAATTCAGGTTGAAAGCAGCACACTATTACTTGATATCCGATATTCTCTATAGAAAAACCTTCTTGTCTACAATGGCAAAATGTGTTTCAGAAAGTGAAATTCCTACTGTTCTTCGAGAAGTGCATTCTGGCGAGTGCGGGAGTCACTTCGGAGCAAGAACATTGGAAAAGGATCCTGCGGCAAGGTTACTTCTGGCCCACAATGAAGAAAGATTCGGAGACCTATGTGAGAAAATGTGTTCAATGCCAGAAATTCGCTCCTCTCCAGCATCAAGCAGCTCAATCTCTCAGATCGATTGCAACCCCTTGGCCCTTTGCTGTTTGGGGAATGGATCTCATTGGTCCTTTTCCCATGGCAAGTGGGCAGCAGCGTTTCATTATAGTTGATCGACTACATCAGTAAGTGGATTGAGGCTAAAGCACTGGCAAAGACAACAACCCAGGTCGTGAGGAATTTTATTTGGGGGGAGATAGTCTGCCGGCATGGAATTCCTATGGCAATAATCACTGATAATGGACCACAGTTCAATAATGCAGAGATGATAGACTTTTGCAGACAGATCGGAACAGAGCTGCGCTTTGCATCAGTTCATCATCCCAGAAGCAATGGTCAAGTAGAAGCAGCTAATAAGCAAATCCTCAACCTGCTTAAGAAGAAAGTTCAAAATCTCAAGGGCAGTTTGGTTGATCAACTTCCCTCAGTTCTCTGGACCTTGAGAACAACGCCTTCATCTGCAACAGGGGAAACCCCGTTCAAGCTTTCTCACGGGTCCGAAGCATTAATTCCTGTTGAGTTTGAAGTTCTGTCACCTAGAGTGCTGCTTGCTAGGCAAGGTACAGAGGATTGGCTTGAGCTGAACAGGGAGGAGATGAGGTTCAGTTTGGAATATGTTGAAGAGGTTAGAGACAAGGCTGCCATCAGGCAAGAAGAAGTTAAAGAAGAATGGCCCGTTACTTCGATAAGAATGTAAGGATCAAACACTTTCAAGTGGGAGATCTAGTTCTTAAAAAGGTCGACGCTGCTGCAAGAGCTAGCTCAGTTGGGAAGCTTAATCCTAGTTGGGCAGGACCATTCATTATTAAGGAAGCACTTGAGAATGGAGCCTACCGGTTACAAACATTTGAAGGAGAAGATATGCCGCACACGCGGAGTGGAGATGACCTAAAGCGGTTCTATTCCTGAACTTCTTTTCTTTCCTTCTGATGTAAACTTTTTAAGATGTTCATTATTAATGAAAGTTCATTGCTAACGCTTCATCAAGTTTCTTTGTGTTTCAAGTATTGACTGTTAATATATTGAGCAAGGACAACTCTAAACGGTTCTATTTCTGAACTCTCTCTTCTATGTTATACGAATCTCTCAAAATTGATATTTGTCTAAATACTCATACTAACACTTTTTCAAGTGCCTCTTCTCTCTTACCTCCTCGAGCAACTCCCGATAGTTGCTTAATGCCAGGAGATATCGCCGAGTTCAGGAAAAACCTCCCCTAGAACCGTTGGTGTCAGCGTAACACCACGAAGACCACGTGTTGCGGGGAGATTTCGCACCGTGTAGTGGGAGCCTACCAACTCTAGTGAGACAGGATACTGGATTTTGGATCCCGGCTAGTACCTAACCCCACTTCTGCATTATGGAGGAGCAGAGTCGTGGACAGCTCTACCATGCCACTTAAGGGATATCGTTACAACCCAGATGAACGCGCGGGGAAAGCAATGCCGCTCCGGCCGCACCTGCCCCCAGGTCATCTTAAGGTTATAACCCTCGAACACTCCTTGGTACCCTCAAACAGTGCCTGCAGGAGACCCACAGTCTTGTCGATCTCAAAGGAAAGCAATGCCGCTCCGGCCGCACCTGCCCTAGAGATCGACTTAGACTGTACTCCAGGCAAGAGGGCAGTGAATTTAGTTGTTGAGTCTGCAGATCTTGAGGTCCTGTGAGGAAAGCAATGCCGCTCCGGCCGCACCTACCCGCTTGGCCTCTAGACAGCAGCTTTCTTCTTCACAGGGGTCTTTAATTATTATTGATGCAGTGCGAACTCCAGTTATCCTATCCGCCCAGTCTGCCGGTCCTTGGGTTGATTCTGTAGTTCATAACCCTGTGAGGAAAGCAATGCCGCTCCGGTCGCACCTTCCCGCTTGGTTATGAATTACGGGTCATTTCTGATATTATTATTGATGCAGTGCGGACTCCAGTTATCCTATCCGCCCAGTCCGCCGGTCCTTGGGTTGATTCTGTAGTTCATAACCCTGTGAGGAAAGCAATGCCGCTCCGGCCGCACCTACCCGCTTGGTTATGAATTACGGGTCATTTTTGATATTATTATTGATGCAGTGCAACCTCCAGTTATCCTATCCGCCCAGTCCGCCGGTCCTTGGGTTGATTCAGTAGTTCATAACCCTGTGAGGAAAGCAATGCCGCTCCGGCCGCACCTACCCGCTTGGTTATGAATTACGGGTCATTTCTGATATTATTATTGATGCAGTGCGGACTCCATTTATCTTATCCGCCTAATCCGCAGGATTCATTCAACTTATATAATTTAATGATTATTTGGGAAAAATTCACTGCAAATATCTGCGGACGGTGACCCTAGTCCGCCTAGTTCGCTTATTCACGTTATTTGAGTTAGCAGATTATGGTTTTCGTCATCTTGGTCCTCGCAAAAACTGGCAAAGGTTCTGCAAAATGCGGACTGCAATCCAAACTCGTCCAAGTCCACATCATTCGTTCTCTTCGCTAAGAAAGCATTTCGTTCATATTGCAGCGAGATGTGGTTATGCAATTTCAGCTAGAGTTTTTAACAGGCAGTAAAGCTATAACAAAGATTGATATGAGAAGTGCGATCTCTAAGTATAAGCGAGAAATAAGCAGAACATCTCAGAAGATATCAAAAATATCCTTTTTTCTATTCATTCAAAATTATATACATGTCCTGGCGGACTCGCGCAGAGTCCGCCCCTTTTACATTGAAAAACAAAAAATTACATTTTATCCTCCTATTCGGTCCTCTGCTTCTTGTCTGCATGATTTTCCGGGCTTAACCCGTCCACATCCACCACAGGCGAATAGCCGCCCGACTCAACGCTGCTGCTGTCACTGGAACGAGAAGCGGCTAAGGGTTCTGTCCGCGTGCTGCTCTCGTCAGAGCCGGAGTTAGAGGATTGGTCAGACTGGCCTCCTTGCTGCTGACTGGAGGCCGCGTCTTCAGGAGCTTCCTTATCAGCGGACTCCTCCTCGTCGTCCTCAGAAACTGCTTTTCCTTTAGCCGCTCGCTCGAATTCGGCAACCTTGTCATTTAGCTCTGGGAAAAGCTCCAGGAAGGGAATGGAGTCCACCCCTGCTTTCGCATACCCTTCGCTGATAATGCGTTCAATTGTCACCTCCACGCTTTCCCTAACAAAAGGAAACATAGCCTTCTGGAAGTCGAGGTTCGTTATCTCATATGCGGTCTGGAGAAGAAACCAAAAATGTCAGTCCGCGAAAGATAAGCGAGATAAACGGCGACTAACTGGCACTTACAGCATTGTCCTCTTTATATTGATTGATCTTTGCTCCAAGTCGCTTATTTCTTTCTTTCAGCAAGTTGCTTTCCTTCCTATGCCGCGCATCTTCCTTAAGCAGTTCGCGCGTGAGCCTGCCCATATAGTGGTTGGTGACGGCGCAGTTTGCACTGGCTTGTGCGGCGAGAAGAGGAAGGTCGTCAGGTGCCACATTCTGCAGTTCGCGAAGGTTTTGCTTCCCGTACAAGGCAGAGAGGGCGACATGGGCATGGCGAGATGGGCGCGGGCTCCTTCAGGAGGGAAGAGCCGTTGACAGACGGACATATTTTTTCTTCTCATGCCAATGGATCATGGGGTTACCCCTTAGATCCTTTTGCTTCTCGCCGAAGCCCGCAATATTAAAGCTGTCATCGGAAGAATAACTCGCGGCGGGATCTCCGTCTTCTTTCCTTTTTCTCGCAATTTCTTTTCTTCTTTCTCCTTGTGTAGGAGTCTGTCCAGCCGGCGTGAAGGGCAGATTTGCGGGTACCGCCATGGTCACTGCAAGAGGAAAAATTAGCTAAACTTCCAGGTCGCTGCGGATACAAATGAAAGTCGCGAAACTTACTCTCCTGACGGCTTACAGTGTCCAGTCCGGGCAGCAGTGGGATGTAGTAGTCGATGTCGAGCCTCGCTCCATCAAGGAACTTGACGATGGCGGCCTCAGTATCGCTCAGCCGCATGCTTTTGAAGTCGGCGTCTGAGCGCAGCTGCGGGTTGGTGTGAAGGAACCCCAGGTCGCTTTCAAAGATAAGGTACCTAGAAGTCCAGTTGTGGATCTTATTCGGCAAACCCACAACTTTCATCCCCCTGTAGTAGAAGTAGATGATACCCTTGTACTCGCGGTCTCCTTGTGGGGTTATAGAGCGAACAGAGAAAATCTTCCTGAAGATCTTCAAGGAAAACTCGACCTTCTCAGCTCGCAGGTAAGCGAGGTAGCTATAGATGGCGACCATGCTGTTCGGCGCGAGCTGGCCTGGAACCACCCCATAGTGCTCGAAGATCTCTACGATCTCCCAAAGCAGGGGGAATTTGAACCCGCAATCAAAATGATCGATTGGCACCGCAAGCTGGGTAGCGGTGGAGAAGTTCAATCGCTCCTGATGTTCCGGAAGCCGCGCAAGTACTGGAGAGCCCGCCATGTGCTTCTCCAAAAAAGCTTCCAAGTCAACTGCGGTTAGCCTGCTTCTTTTGTGCTCGGCAGCATGGAAGGCGACTGCGGCATCAGTACGCGCGGATACCATGTTTTCAGACCGCAGGGCTTCAGCTCTAACTGTTTCCTATACAAAGAGAAGATTAAGACCCTATTTATAGAAAACCGTCTGACATGACAGCCGTTAATCCGCCCAGACCAATTTCTCAGTCCGCGCAGTTCGCTTCTTCCCTGTTTTCCCTGCAAATTCAGACAATTCTCAAGGCTTTGCGGACTCAAAGGCAGTCCGCGAAGTTCGCTTCTCCCCTGCTTTCCTGCTCTTTATCTACAAGTAATCGCGAACTCACAGGAAGCCCGCAGAGACCACAATTTTCCAGTAAACAAAATAAGTGAGCATAAAGCTAGCCCGCACAATTTACGTTCAACAACAAGGTTATCCAAAGTTTAAAGTATAACATCATACAACAAACAGAAGTAGCATCACATCACAAATACAGTTATACAAGATGTTCAAACATCGAATCATACAACACAATTTTTTCAGCTTCAGCGCCTTCTGCGGTCTCGTGGGGCAGGTCGCTCCTCCTCATCCATCCCAACATGAGCCGCCTGGTCGCTTCCTCGCAAGATCTCACAGTAAAGTTGAGAAACCAGGTGGTGCATATTGTTAAAAGTGCGGTGCATATGAGCGACATCCCTGGCTACCCGCGGGAACGGAATTAATGGAACACCTGCCGGGGTTGGATCTGCGACCACCGCGGCCTGCCCGCTCGCCGCCGGGGCAGACCCCTCTCCCGCAACAGGTTGAGAAGACGGTTGCGGCCTTATCCCAGCAGCTTCGCTCATTTGTCTCTTCCCTTCTCTCGCCAAGGCCAAGTACTTATTCCTGTAGTGGCTGGCATCTCCACTTAGTCGATTCTTCTCCTTCTTCACTCCTTCGAGCGCAGATGAAAGGCTGGCAACCTCGTTTTCTAAGATCTTTTCTCGCTCTTTACTCTTCTTTAATTCAGCCCGAATTTCACATAACTCCTCCTCATACTTTCTCGCTAATAGCGTGTACGTTTCCTGAGCAGGCCGCTCCTCCTGTGCGAGTTCAGCAGCAGTCCGCGCCGCAGTTTCCATTGATATGACTGGTGGCGTGGGCACTATCTCGCCGGCCTCGACGGAATCAGGTGTTGACTTCTGAACTACAGCAAAAAATAAAATTCGCTTCAGTATCCAAGTCGCAATAGGCCCAGAAAGGTAAAAAATAAAAGTTCAATTCACTTTTGGTAATCCTTGCGGTGATCTGGCGACTATCAAGGATAGGTCGCCTCACGCGCTCTGGATTAAAAGCGTCTAGGCGATGCCTCCATTCTCGGCGGACTATCGCTCTCGTCTCGGCCAGCGATCTGCTTGAGGCGACTATATCACAGGTTTCTGTAATGGTCTTGACCGGCCGCGATTTCCGTGGAGGGGATTTATATAACCATGAGCTCTGGAATCGCTTGGGCACCGGCTGCAACTTACCTGACCCCATTAGCTCGGCAGCGGTCCGAAGATCCTCAGCCCGCTTATCGGCGGCAAGCTTCTCTGAGACCGCTTCGACCTTTGCCTTCATTGCGGCAAGCTTCTCCTTAGTCTTTTCCCTCTCTTCAGCTGGAAGAAAAGAAGGATCAGCGAGTTTCTCTCCTCTAATCTCGGCATCAGGCTGCAGCACTTCCAGCAGAGAGCGATTCATGCTCGCAAGCTGCTCGTCATCTATTGAGTCAAGGATCTTAGTAGTTGATAGGCTGAGCGTCGAAGGGGGATCACCTTCTGCGGACAGAGGAGCAGGGGTGACGAGGTCGCTACCTTGAACCTCCTTTTCTCGCGGCTTATGCTGCAAGCTCGCAGCCCCAGTCCGCTTGGAGATATTCTTCTCTTTCCTAACCTTCATCCTCTTCTCTATTCGCTCCGCAATAGTACTCTTGTCTCTTTTCCTCTTTTTCTTTTCAGGCGTCTCATCCAAGTCAATGACAACCTGTTGCTGTTCGCGGACTGATGTCGGTGCGACAACCAGAGCCTGGGAAGACACTGGATCCTTAGCTTGCTCAACGAAATCTTTAGCCGCGACTTCGGCGGGCTCTTTAACTCGTTCCTCGGCAACTTCTTCTTCCCTTTCCTCTACCTGTTCGTCAGCAGGAAGCTTCTCCTCGATCATCTGCTGCTGGGCTTTCAGTGACGATACTTCCTTGCCCGTGTCTATCCGCAGCATAATAGTCCCAGAAGCAGAGCGGTGTTCCTCCATGCTGGAAGAGCTCGCAGGTTTCTTTTCGGAAATAGATGACGGATTCAATTTCTCACTCGGTGGGTTTGGAGGAATAACAGTCGCAACTTTCTCAGGCTCTATGTCGCGGGCTGGGTCTGATTTCTTTTGACCTGAGCTCTCTCCTCGGTAGCGGGCTGGATTATCGTTTCGGCGACTGGTCTTTTTAGGTCGGGAACTGACCTTGGGCTTCTCAGTCGAAGTAGCAAGGTTACCGAAGAAATCCCCTAATCTTGCCATGCCGGACTGGAAAGTTGAGACCGCAAGAGGTGAGTAACGACCCGTCGCGCAGCCAATTCTGACAAAGGACAGGGCTTCCGGCGGTATTTATAGCGCAAACAGCATAAATGATAGTTGCGGACTCGGCGGTTAAGGAAACATTTTCGGAATTTTCCAAAACTCAAAAATGTGCGGGGATTTTTTTAACCCTAGAATCCACAACATATCCAGCTAGACGTTTCGTTCCTCCTTGGCCGAATTCCAGATCTCGGTCCGCCAAGGTCGCCCTTGGTTCTCAACTCAGCTGGATCGTCGACCTCCCGTCGACGATAGTCGAGCCCAAATCGGCGAGCTCCGAGTCAGGTCGCCCAGGTCGCTCAGGTCTCAACTGGTCTGACAGGATCGCGCTCGATGCGACCAAGCGAGGATTCCAGTTCGCATGCCCAGTCCTGCCGGTCCCGCGCGGACTGCTTCTTCTTTCTCTTTTGTTTCCCGTCACCGCTGCCCGGCTCCTTTGTACCCCGGGCAGCCGGTTATTTTAGCCCTGCCCGTTTGGGCAGGCCCCCAGCCTATAAATAGGGGGAAGTGGTGCACTCAAAGCACGCTGACTCGAGCCCAGGAGCCCACTTGTTAAAGGCTGCGAACTCGAATCTCTGGCTTTGCGATCTCCAGTTTGCTTTCTGCATTGCTTTCCTTTTCCCTTCTTGTAACCCCTTCTTTGCAATCAAAAGTAAGCCCGTCGCAGGAGAGGCATTCAGGCCGCGACGGGCGAAGTCTGGTGTTGCCGTGCTCCACGGCTCTTGCATTTCCGTTCCTTTTCTAGTCCGCCAAGTAGACTGCTGCTCGCAGTTTGTTTTTCCTCTTTCCCCAAGTGCTCGAACAGTTAGCTGCTGGTGCTCGTTTCCGCCTTCGCTTTTCGCGCATCAACAATTCTGATCAGTCGACTTCAAAGGGCAAATAAGTCAAGTTGTTTGTATTACCAACTCATCTCCTAAGAACTTCTTTGTTGAATATGTTTTCCTATAATTTGTTCTTATGTTTCAAAGCCCCTCACTAACACTTTTCCTAGTGTTCTCTTTTCTTGACAGCTTAAGAAATAAGGATAAACTGGCTCCAAGAGACATCGCCGAGTTCAGCAGAAACCACCCTTAGAACCGTTGACATTAGCGTAACATCACGAAGACCACGTGTTGCGGGGAGATTTCGCACCGTGTAGTGGGAGCTTGCCGGTTCTACTGCGGCAGGATACTGGACTTCGGATCCCGGCTAGTACCTAACCCCACTTCTGCATTATGGAGGGACAGAGTGGAGGTCATCTCTACCACGCCATTTAAGGGATATCGTCACAACTCAGATGAGCACGCGAGGAAAGCTCTACAACACGCACCTTCCCGCGAATCATCTTAGCGTGCGACCCTCGAATACTCTTTGGAACCCTCAAGCAGTGCCTGCAGGAGACCCACAGCTGGGTTGATCTCATAGGAAAGCAATGCTATATGCACCTGCCTGAAGATCAACTCAGGCTGTACTCCAGGCAAGAGGGCAGTAAGTCCTTTCCCCTTGTGTGGAGTGTGGATTGGGTTTACAGCTTCTGCGACCCTGTGAGGAAAGCACTGCTACATGCACCTACCCGCTTGGTCGTTTAAGTATATAGCTCATTTCTCAGCCGACAGGATTCTGGTATTCACTTCAGTCCGCAAGAGTTGATTCATCAGATGACCAAGATATCTTTTTATCAAGTGATGAGAGTTTCAGCTTTCGCGACCCTGTGAGGAAAGCATTGCTACATGCACCTGCCCACTTGGTCTCCTAAGTCTGTAGCCAACTTTCCTAGTGTCCAAGATTTATAGTCAGACTCCTTCAAAAGAGCAGATTGGAATTAGTATTCGGCAGAGTTTGGGTATTGATCTTGTTAAAACAAACAGTTGATGACACCTTTTGCTCAATGTGCTATTATTCTCACCGACTAACCGCGTGGTTAGAGTAGTGGTAGGCCGAATATGCTTTGTTTGCCATTCTTCTATTCATACAGAGGACAACAGCTTTAATCGCGCGAATATGCTATGTTTGGTAGTCGTCTATTCATACAGAGGATATCTTGATTAATCGCGCGAGTATATCAAGCCGTTTGACATTATCGCTGGGAGTTGCGAGGATATTTTGCTTGATCATTATTAATCGTGTGAATAGCTTGAGTCATTATTAATCGTGCGAGTGGATTATGCCATTATTAATCGTGCGAGTGGATTATGCGTGGTCATCACTTCATATTACAGTTGTCTTCGAACTCTGGGATTTTCTAGTCGCTCGGGAAAGTAAACCAGTATTACGCATTTATCAACGGATAATCTCGGTTGGCTTATCTATCCGCATTTATCTTGTTTGTATTTATTTTATGTTCTTGCGGATCGTTCATCGTGCTATCTAGACAAATCCGCGTGTTATAATCGTGCAGAAAGAGAAATAAAAACGAGCGAATACAGCATGTCAAGTAAAGTCGAACAGATATCATTTACATTGTCAAAAATTACAATATCTATATCCGGCGGCTTACATCAATTATACCGCCGGATCAAAAGATTCGATCATTACATATCAACTTTTTGTCTTTTTCCGCTCTGGCTCATAATCTGTCTCGCTAGAAGAACTTGAAGAACTACTCTCCTTAGCTGATCCCGACGCATGGGATCCCTCCTCGCTCGAACTGCTGGAGGAGCTTGAGTTTTTGTCCGCATCATCATTCGCGAATACATCATCCTGTTCGTCAACGGGCTTATCCTCTGCAGGGACTTCGTCAGCGGGTTCTTCCGCCGGCCCTCCTCGTCTGGCTTCAATCTCTTGGAAGCCGGGGAATAGCTGATCAAAAGTTGTCTTCTCATTGTTAGGCTTAAACGCTCCCCGCTCCCGCAGAATGTCCAGCATATCCTCCCCGCTTTCCCGCAGGTGCACCGTAATCTCATTCACAAATGCTGGATTCTCCGGATCATAAACTTTCTGCCAAAAGGAGATAAAGATAAGATTTGCGGCTAATGGTAAGGTAACCGGTAAAACCGCGAGGTAAGAACTTACTGCATTAATATTCTTCAGTTTCTCGTTTTCTTCCCTGAGCTGTTCTACCTCATCTTCTAACCGCTCGGCGAGGGCGACCACTTCGGCAAGGGCTTCGACAAAGAAGTGGTCTGTCACAAAATTTCTCGCGCGGATTTGAAGGGCTCACTGCCCGATTCCTTGGGCAGTGAAGGGCTCAGTTTCGTAATCGGCGGCGACATCATGCTCTTCGCGGCGATCGTCCTCCCTCTTCTTCCTAGCCACGCTTTGTGTCAGAATGGGCTCTTCTGGTGTAACCGGTTTCTTCGCCGGGACTTTCAGAACAGCTGCCGAAGGACAAAATATTTAGCCGCACGGTAAGACGAAGCAAAGTAACTGATCGCTGAAAGTGTACCTTATTCTGCAGGCAAATTCGCCACGACTGGCAGCAACGAGATGTAGTGCAGGACGTCTAATCGCGAGCCGGCGAAAAAGTCAGCAATTTCATTCTCGATGCCTTCGACCTCAAACCGCTCAAATAGCTTTGCCGTCCAGACTTGCGGGCGAACAGGCAGAAGGCCCAGATTCCCCTCAAACATGAGGAATCGGGTAGACCAGTTCGGGAACTTGTTCGTCAAGTTCACCGTCTTCATCCCGGTGCAACCGAAATAGACAACACCTTTGAAGATCCGGCTGTCCTTCTTGCCGGAGATGATGGAGCGGACCACGAAGCAGTGGCGGAAAAGATCCATGGTAAATCATACCCGCTCGGTCCGAAGGTAGATGATAAAGCTCATCATCGACGCAATAATATTCGGCGAGAGCTGGCCGGGGACGATTCCGAAGAAGTCAAGAATCTCTACGAGCTCGATCAGCGGCGGCCAGCTAAAACCAAAGTCGAAGTGGTCGACCGGGATCGCCACCAGATTCTGTTCAAAAGTATTTATTCGCTCATCCTCTCGGGTTAGTCGCGCGACTACATCTGTATTGGTCATGTGTGTTGCGATGAAGCGTTCAAGTTCGCTGGCGGTCATTTTCTATGTTCTGTGCTTGGCGTCAAGAAAGGCGGTGACAGCGGAAGCCCGTGCGGGTGCCATTGACCCTTGCCGCAAGAAGTAGAGCACTTCAAATTTTTCCATATAATGCGGAGCTAGGCCATATTTATCGAACCTGCAAGACGAGTAATAATTTGCTCGGATAGATCGACGAAGCCACCGCGACATTCATCACTTCCTGCAGACATCTTTTTAATAATTTCAACACCTTATAATTCGCGCGGCTAAATGAAAAAATTAGCTGAGTTATTCATTTCCTGCAGTTTTCGGAAGCAAAGTACGGGAGGTCGCGCGAACAAATAATCAAACCGCAAGCATCTAAAGAATCAGATTGCACGAGTATAATATCAAGTGACAAGCACATGCAATTCAATCAAACTAACCGCACCGCAAATATTATAAGGTATTAAGAGCAGTCCGCAACCAATAAGGTCGGTTCGATCAACTTATTACATCTCTCTCTCTCCTTGCGCCGCTCCTCGCGTCGCTCGCCGCTAGGTTCTGCGGGGTCCCTGCAAATATGCGCGACTTGATCGCTAATGCCCAGTAAAACGGACATGGCGCTGATTAAGTGGTGGCTAAGTGTGTTCTGGGCTCGGTGAATCCGGGATGTATCCCGAACTATGCGACTCATCGGAACGGTTGGCTCAAAATAAGCCACCTGTTCGATAGGTCGTGCGGGTAGGTTTACATGGCCGGTCGCCGGGACAGAAGATTACCCCCTTCTAGGGCCGTGACCTTGCTCGCGCGGTTTCACAGAACTCGCAAAGTTAGATCTCCGGCCCTTCTCTTTTTCAGCCCTCTCGTAATATTTTCTCTTGAAGTACGCAGCATCGTCCTCCGCCTTTTGCATTCGCTTCCCCAAGACCAAGACTTGATCACGAGCAACCGTTTCTCGCTTGCGGCATCCGGCCAAATCCGCGGACAGAGCCTTTATCCGCTCCTCCAGGCCTATCTTCGCCTCTTCCTCGAATTTGAGCCTTGCCTTTAGTCGCTCGAGGTCGCAGTACAGTTCGGAGATGGCGCGTTGGCCTTCATCATCCCGAAGTCACCGAGCGGTCTCATCCACGATGGCTTGAGAGTTTAGTTCCGCCGAATCTGCATCGCAAAGCAAAGGACTGGCAGAATTAGCTTTTCTCGCGCGACAAAAGCAACAAGCAATGGTACTAAAAGAATAGGAACCCGAGCAGAGGCCATCTTCTCTAGTCGCGGCCGCTATCTAACGGCTAGAAAAAATAGGTCGCCTCAGTCTCTCAGGATCTGTCTTCTTCAGGTAATCGTCCCTCAGAAGTCACTCGGCCAGCTTATTCTTTTCAAGCTCTTCGCGTGACAGGAGCAAGTCGTCGGTCTCGGTTATTATGCGGATAGGCCTCTTTAACCGCTGGGGTTCCTTGTAAGGTGGTGGAATTTTTATAACCTTTGGGGCGGGTTTGATCTTACCTGCCCGCAGAAGCTTAGCAGCAACCTGGCGATCAGCTTCAGCCTGCTCCGCAGCTGGAAGAACCAAGGGATCATGGATCTCTTCTCCAGCAGTCAACAACTTCTTCTCCGCAAGGAGTCGTTCCCGCAGTTTTATTTTATCATCAGGCTCGGATGGTCAAGGAATCTCCTTCCCTGTTTTTCCAACAGAATCTCCAGATCAGAGTCGCCGCCGGATAGCTGCTTGCTGCTAACTTCTTTTTCCTTTTCCTGCAGTTAAACCACAACGGGCGGGAATTTAGCTCTACTCGCTTACCCACCAAATTTTCATATGGCGCTCGAGCTATTCGGATACGTTTACCTTATCTATTCGCGCGGTCTCGTCCCAAAGCTAATCGGGTACATCGATCTTGCTAGTCGCTGCCATGACTGCCTCGTGTTTCTTGTTCTCCTTTTTCTTCTTCAGAAGAATCTCCTCTATCCTCTCCTCAACTGACGCAGTCGGCTTGTGCATCCTCTTCTTTGTCGGGATGGCGGCTTTCACGACATCGAGGTTTTCCTTGAACTTGTCGGCGGCATTCTTGGCAGCATTTTTCGCCTTGCCGATTATATCGACGATCTCTCCGCTTGCTCGCCCGGTTTCAATCTCAGCATCGCCTTGGCCATTTCCTTCGCTTGAAGATGAGGTGATGTCAACATCTGAGCCCGCCGAAGGCTGTGGAGTGTTCGCCCAGAAAGATTCTAGAACCTTGCTATCCTCCGTGTTCTCATGCAGCCGTTCAGTAGACTCAACGACAGCGGCTTTAGTAGGCTGCTCCAGGTTCCCAGCGGCTATTATCTCCATTGCCGGCTTGAAGGACTGTTCGCTCTCCGGATTTTATTTTACGGGGCTCAGTTTTTGCGAAACCTCCTTGGCAGTATGCATCTTGTGCGGCGTCTCGCCGACTTCGCGGGTAGACGTTCCTGGTGGAAATTTGGAAGCAACTACCCCCTTATCTTTGAACCTCACTAGGATGCTCTTCCTGGAAGACATGACAGACAGTAGAGTCTTAACCGCAGTTGGAGAGAAGCGACCTGTCTCGAAGGCAGTTTTGTGAAATCAGCATCAGCACCGGCGTTATTTATAGTTTTAAAGGCATTAACTGCGCTCGCGGTCAGACGGTTAACAACATTTTCGAAATTCCTCCTGAATTTAAAAATTTACGGGGATTTTGTTAACACCGGATTTGACCGCTCTCCAAGTTCCAGCTGCGAGGCCACTTCTAGCCGCCTGACCGTCTCCCCGTGGAGTCTCTCCGGCTCGACAGGCGTCCAAGAGCAAGCGATCAGGAGCTCCCTACCCGCCTAGCCGCGCGGTTGGGTGGCCCCCTCTCTCTCTTTCCCGCCCCCCCCCCCAGTATCTGGTGACCGCTGCCCGTTTCTCCTGTGCGCGGGAAGCCGGTGTTTCTAGCCCTGCCCGTTGGGCATGCCCTTGAGCCTATAAATAGATTTGAACAGTAACTTTCAGGGGACAGAGTTCAAATCCCCAAGCTTGCCGCCTGTGGCAGCGGATTCAAAATCCTTCTCCAGCGGGTATCCTGTCCACGCGGTCTCGAGAGTCTAACCGTTGTAACCAATTTCCCTATATAAAAGAATAGCCCGCCGCAAGAGAGCCATTCAGGCCGTGGCGGGCAAAGTCTGGCGTCGCCTCCTCGGGCGGCTAGTTCTTATTCTTGTCCTGGTCGCTAGTAACCGACTCGCCGACAGTCTCTTCCGTACTCATTCCCCAGTGCTCGAACCGTTAGTTGGCGGTGCCTGATTTCTTGTCGCATTTCGTGCATCAACAGTTATAACACCGAGCACTTCTTTACTCTAGCCAACCCAAACTCTCCTCATCATGATTCTTAATGAAGCTCTATTTTTCTTTTTTCACTTTACCAAGATCTGTAAGACAATAATACCATCTCCCTTTGTCCATTCCACATGTTATCATATTTTCTGCAGTTTTACTAAATGCAGACCAACCGTAGCTATATGATTTACATAATAGGAGGTGCTCAAAATTTTCAACCAAATGCCCTAAGATAATTATTGTGGGTCAATCATGAAACATTTATCCTAAATCCAGAAACTTGTAAATTTCCTAATAAATTTTGCATTTATTAACTTTTCCCAAAAGATAGGCTATGGGTAATTTTGATCATGAAGTACTAGATTTTCTTAAGTTATAGGAACCCAAAAATTATGAACAGTGTATGATAGCAAAATATCAGTGAATTCCAAATTTTACGGATTTTCATAAATGTAATAACTTCTAAATAATTAATTCAAGTTAATTCAAATAATTTTAAATAATGAAGGGAGTACCATAAAGTAAAGTCCAAAAATTATATAAAATTCTGTCCGGCTCCGCTCGATGGTTCCGTCGGTGCTGTCAACTTTGCTCGACGGTGCCGTCCAGCTCCGCTCGACGGTGCCTCCGCTCGACGGTGCGGTCCAGCTCCGCTCGACGGTGCGGTCGAGCTCCGCTCGACGGTTTCCGTCCAGCTCCGCTCGACGGTTTCCGTCCAGCTCCGCTCAACCTGAATTTTTTTGGGTGTTACATTGGGTGTCATTAGACCCTTTAGTGCTTCCCAGGGTTTTGTCATGACCCAGTCATGACAAAACCATCATAGGGGTCTAGAAGTCTGAGGGATTTTACAAATCCCAATACATAAAAATAAAAATTTCGTACTCGAAATTCAAGCTAGGCCTACGAGGTTTCATGTACGAGAAGTAAAATATAACATCTCGAGTGGTTAAAGGGAATACCTGACGTGAAAATTCCTGGGTACCTTTTCTTCATCAAGTCCTATGGCTCCCATGTGTGCTGCTCTTGTCTATGATTCCTCCACAAGACCTTGAACAGCGGAACCTTCTTGCGTTGCAAGACCCGCATCCAAGTATCGTCGATCCGGATCGGCTCCAGGTGCACTGATCGATCAGAATCTATAGGTCCATCTATAGTCGTAATCTGCTTCTCCGAACGAAGTAGAGCTCTCTTAAGGGAGGAGACGTGGAAGACGTCGTGCAAACCCGCTAGCTCTGGCGGCAGCTCCAGTCTGTAAGCCAAGGGGTCGATCCGATCCAAGATCCTGTAAGTCCCCATTTATCTCGAACTGAGCTTCTTCCGACCACGTACCGGCGAGACTCCATGCATTAGTCGTATCTTCAGAAACATTCGGTCTCCTACCTGAAACTCTAACTGATGATGTCGAGCATCGTAATACTTGGCCTGTCTACTCTGGGCCTCCAATATCCTATCTCGAATCAACCGCACCTGAGCATCCGTATCCTCGATGAACTCCGAGTCAAGTGCCCTCGGATCCTCATCCTGGATTCAAGACAAAGGATTCCTGCATCTCCGCCCCTATAAAGCCTCATAAGCGGCCATGACAATGCTGTATTGGTGGTTATTGTTGTACGAGAATTCGATCAACGGTACCTTCATCTCCCATGGCTCTCCGCGGTCCATTATGCAAAGAAGCCAAAAATCCTCCAATGTCTGATTTGTGCACTCTGTCTGTCCATCTGTCTGAGGTTGGAAGGCGGTACTAAATGTCAACCGGGTCCCCAAATAAGCCTAGACTGACCTCCATTCCTTAGATGTAAATCGTCCATCATGATCGGACACTATTATCCTCGACACTCCATGGTATCGGGCGAATTACTCCACAAAACTTTGCACCAATTCACCCATCAGACCGTCCTTCCTGATTGGTAGAAATCTGTCCACCTTCATCAATCGATCGATCATCACCCATATCAAGTAGTTCCCCATATATTACCGAGGAAGACCATGTATGAAATCCATGGCGATATCGTCGAACTTCCACACCGTCATCTGAAGTGGCTGCAACAATCCGACCGGACTCTTAAACTCGGCCTTCACTAACTGACAAGCCTCGCAATGGGTCACGAAATATGTGATGTCTCTCTACATTCCTGGCCAGTACATCATCCTCTTCAGGTCGACCGTCATCTTTGTGATGCCCGGGTGGACCGAGTACATGCTGTTGTGAGCCTCTGTCTTACTGTCCTCCTGAATCCTGCCCCAGACGGTATGTACACCCGTCCTCTAAATCATATCATCCAATCTCTCTCTGCATACTCCCCGGCTGTGCCTGCCTCTATGTTCCTGAATACTTGCTCCAGCTTGTCATCCCTCCTCTGCTCAGCCCTAATGCGATCTCGAATATCATCGGAGTGTTCAGCGCAGCCAGATACTCCTCATAAAGGTCTGAGTCGTCCGAGGACACCAAAGTAATCTGCATATCCTCCATCATCCGTACTAGCTCCATAGCCATCAACTAGGGCCTTGCCCCGAAGTGGTAGCCCTCCGGCTCAGTGCGTTTGCCACCACATTCGCCTTCCCTGGGTGAGAGTGTATCGTGTACTCATAATCAAATAATAACTCTGTTGGGTACATTGGAAAATGTGTACCTGATTTGAAGAAGCCTAACTTAGCTTAATGATATACATCAAGGTGTATTTGATGTTGTTTTAAGTTGACATGTGCAGGTGAAAAAGTATTAAAGAATACAGGAAATTATTCTAAGTCCATATGTCGACACCTGAAGAAATTGTGTTGACACTTCAGAATAATTGTGTCGACACTTGAAGGAAGCTGTGTCGACACAGAGAAAGATAGTCGACCACATGTGTCGACACTGGGAAGCAGTGTCGACTCACAGAAAGATAGTCGACCACATTTGTGTCGACACTGGGAAGCAGTGTCGACTCACAGAGAAAGATAGTCGACCACATTTATGTCGATACTAGGAAGCAGTGTCGACTCACAGAAAGATAGTCGACTTCAACTATGTCGACACCTGAAGGCACAGTCGACACATACTGAGTTCTGAATCTACAACTGTGTCGACACATAGGACTTGTGTCGACACACTATAAAGTCAAGACCAAGTTATTTTCTGAAGAAAGATGAAGTGTTGAGTCGACACAAATTCTCTGTGTCGACTCATTCTCAAGATGAAGTTCTGAAGAAGCAGTGTCGACTTAAAGGCAAACTTGTCGACATCATCAAAGGCTGTGTCGACACCAAAGTCACTTGTGTCGACACATATAGACAGTTGGTCTCGACATTTTCTGACAGTCTGTCTCAACACTTTGCTGTCCAAGACTAAGGCACAGGATCTGTTTGAAGACTTGACAGCTGTGGGTTATGACAGGTTAACTGAAGCTGTCAGACTTGTCAGAAGTCAGTTAGAAACCGGATCAGCCGGTTACCATGAAGAAGATCTATAAATAGACTGATTTAGAAGAAGAAATATAGAACACACAAGAGGAAATTAATTCTTCATCAACACATCAGTTAAGAGACTAGTCCTCTCTTCAAGAAAGTGCAAGGCATTAAAGAAGATCTTCATCAGAAGATCTAAGAAGACGATCTCAGGATCAGTCTAAGTAGAGTTCTTTCAAGAATTCAGAAGTATCATCAAAGGTGTTGGATAGAGAGGGATCCAGCCACTTGAAGAAGAAGAAGGAAGCCATCATTGGTTTCTCAAAAAGCTGTTTGGAAATCAACTCAGCTAAGTTCAGATTCAAGAAGCTTTGAAGAAAGCTCAGATTCAGTTGATTTCATCAGCTGATCAAGAATTATCTTGTTCTTTTCTCTCTCAACAAAGGCAAGACATTAAAAACTTCTTTTCTAATTTCTGTAGGATCTGTCAATACAAATCTTAGTTGTAAGCCTATGTTATAAAGGCTGAGTGTAGGAGAGTTGATCTCTGAGTGGTAGGGCTGTTTGCCTGAGTGTAGGAGAAGGTTCTTCTCTGAGTTGGCTTTGTGATAAGGCTGAGGTAGGGCTGTTGAGCCTGAGTTGTAGGAACCTTTTTAGGTTCTGAGCTGTAGGATCTGTGGATCTGAGTAAAGAGGAAGTTTGGCCGAATCTAGCATACCGCTAGATAGGTGAAGGGGGAAAGTGGATGTACCCAGACCTTGGGGAACCACTATAAAACAGTGTGCAATCTGTGATGGTTAAATTTCTGTGACTGCTGTGCTGTGTGTTTTAATTCTGTAATTGAATTCTGCCAAAAAGTGTTAACAAGCTTTAGAACCTATTCACCCCCCCCCCCCCCCCTCTAGGTGTTTACGTTGTCTTGAAAGTAAAACTATCAAATGATATCAGAGGGAGGTTCCTCAAAAAGGACTTAACAGTCTGAGGTAGATCTGAAAGGCAGAATCAAGATTCAAGAAGATGGGTTCTGGAGAAAATCACAATGAGTTAGGGTCAATGAAGTTACCCATCTACAGGAAGGAAATCTTTGGAATTTGGAAAGAAAGAGTCAGATTGTTCATGGAAGCATCTGACCCAAGGATATACATCACAGTTCAGGAAGGACCCTTCATTCCAATGAAGGTATCAGTTCTTGATGCTAATATTCAAACTCCAAAGAGTTATTCTGAAATGACCAAGGATGAAATCATTTTGGCAACCATGGACAAGAGAGCCCAGAATATTATTGTGAGTGCCATAGATGATTCTACATTTCAGAATCTGATTCACTGCAAGACCTCCAAAGAAATGTGGGACACCTTGATTGTCAACATGGAGGGATCTGAAGAAGTAAGACAGGATAGGAAGTCTATGCTCAACCAGGAATATGAAAGTTTTAGACAAGGAAAAACTGATAGCATAACTGAATACTATAAGAAATTCTATAGAATTGTGAATGAGTTAAAGTCCTATGGAAGAGTCTTCAGTACCTATGAATTGAATGACAAATTCTTAAGATCCTTGACAAAGGATTGGGACACAAAGATCTGTGCCATAAGAGAAGTGGCTAAACTGGCAGAGATTTCTCCTCCAACCTTGTTTGGAAAGTTGCTATCCTATGAAATGCAACTTATGGTGAGGAAGGAGGAGGAAAAGAATTCAAAAGGAGAGCATAGAGAGAAGACAGTGGCCTTTAAGGCAGAAGCCACTAGAAAGAATAGGAGGATATCATCATCTCCTCCTAAGGAAGTTGCAGAAGTTAGTTCTGAAAATTCAGATAATCAGGGTTCAGAAAGCTGTGAGTCAGATGCAGATTTTGCTGCATTTACAAGGCAATTCCATAGATTCTTAAAGAAGAAGCAGTGGAAGTCTAGGCCCTCCTCATCACAACAAGTTGATGACTATTATCAGAAGAAAAAGTCATCAAGGAAAGAGAAGAGCAGAACAATGCCCAGCAAGGCCACTACTTCAAAGATTGTCTGCTATTGTTGCAATAGGCCTGGACATGTAGTGGCTGACTGTCCAGATAAGAGAAAGGAGTCATCAGACAAGAAGAAGACTTATCAAAAGGGCAAGAAGGAAAAATCCTTTGTTGCAAAGAAGGAAAAGAGCCTAACAGATCAATCAACTTCAGAATCAAAATCTGAAGCTGAAGCATATATTGGACGGTATGCTGCTACTGAAGAAGAGGAGTTCATGCAATTGCTAGACTCCATCTATGAACAAGAAGATCATCAATGCATGAGACTGATGGCAGGATTAGAAGAAGACATGTACCAGAATCAGTCTGGTCCTAGTAAGGTACTATGTCCTTCAATAAAATCTGTTTGTAGTACAAGTGCAGAATCAGCTACATCTGCATCAAGTGATGTAGATGCATCTGAATCTGAAGGAGATGTCTATCAATAGATAGATAAATATGGGGACTTGTTGCAGGCCCTTAAGAAAAGCAAGAACCTTGTTAAATCTCAGGCTCAGGAAATTGCTGATCTAAAGGTAGCTGCAACTGAGTTTGAAAAAGTAATTGATCAAAAGTTAAATGAAATTGCCAAACTGAAGAATATAACTATTATTCAGATGGGCACAATCAATTATACCAATGATCAAGTAAAGATTCTGGAGGCCAGACTAACAATAGAAAAGGAGTTAGTGGCTAGTTACTCTAAGCCAAAGTCTGTCTTACCCTTGATAGATGAATTTGTGACTCAAAAGGGTAAGGCAGGATTAGGATTCAAAGGTAACCCCAGGGCAGCCCAATTCAAGAGGAAAAGCAAAGCTCCTGTCAAGCCACTGAACTTTTCAGTCCCTATTAAGTTTAGAAAGGTGCATGTGCCTTCTAACCAATATGATCATGAAGATATTCATGGTCATTTTAAGACTAATGTTCTGATAAACAAGGGTGTAAATGCCAACAAGCCTATCTATGTTCATAAACCCAATGGTTATAAGAAATCAGTGGGTGAAGCTGCTGCAGCACCAGCAATGGACAGAAATTCTTCTGTCAAGGGTGTATCTAGATCTAGATACAATAAGTTTGAATGTTGGTGTTGTGGCAAGAGAGGCCATTTTGCATTAGACTGCTGGCATAACATAAGTGTTAGAAAGAACAATAGTCTACCTGTTAGAAGAGATAATGGTAGCTTTGTTAATGCTAACCTGAACCAAGGACCCAAGACTTTCTTGGGTTCTAAGGGTAAGTAAATCTGTGTTGCAGGAAAGTCCAAGTGGCCATGCCCCTATATGGTACTTGGACAGTGGTTGTTCCAGGCACATGACTGGAACAAAGGGGCTGCTGAAGGAGTATACATCTGTCAAAGATGGACCTAAAGTGATCTTTGGTGGATCAGAAAAAGGAATCATCAAAGGGTTTGGTAACATTTGTACTAACCTAATTACTATCACCCAAGTGGCTTATGTAAAAGGTTTGAAACACAATCTAATAAGCATAAGCCAGCTGAGTGATTTAGGATATGACATTTCATTTGTTAAGGATGGATTTCATATCAAAAGGTCAAGTGATCAAGAGATTATATTGACTGGGTATAAGAAGAGAAATGTATATTATCTTAATTTTGTATGTAAGAGCAAGGCTTCTTCCATCTGTCTTATAGCTGATGATAATGCTTCTCATTGTGTCAAGTGGCACAAGAGATTGGCTCATCTTAACTACAACACAATTGGCCAGCTCTTTAGCAAAGAGTTAGTAAGGAATGGTCCTCAAGTTAAGTGTATAAAGGAAGGGATATGCTCAGCTTGTCAAAAGGGCAAGCAGACAAAATCCTCCTTGCATAGCCTTGAAAACAAGGATTCTGTGAGGTGCTTATACCTCTTGCATATGGATCTTTTTGGTCCTATGCCAGTTCATAGTCTAGGTAGGAAGGTCTACACTTTTGTGGTTGTAGATAACTATTCTAGATTTATATGGGTGTTCTTTCTGAGACAAAAATCAGAAACCCCAAGTGTCTTACTTAATTTTGTGAAGCAAATTCAGAATGAACTGAATAGTACAGTGGTCAAAATCAGAAGTGACCATGGTACTGAGTTTCAATCTGAAAGCATGACAAAGTTATGTGAAGACTTTGGGATTTTCCAAGAGTTCTCCTCACCTAGAACACCACAGCAAAATGGCATTGCTGAAAGAAAGAATAGAATATTAATTGAAGCTGGTAGAACTCTATTGAGTGACACCTCTCTTCTAGAATATTTCTGGGCTGAGGCAGTAAACACTGCTTGTCATGTAATCAATAGGGCTTCTATCACCAAAAGCCACAAAATGACTCCCTATGAGATTATGAAAGGCAGAAAACCAAATCTATCCTACTTTAGGATCTTTGGTTGCAAGTGTTATATACTTAACAATGGCAAGTCATATTTGACTAAGTTTGCTGCCAAATCCCAGGATGGGATATTTGTTGGGTACAACACAAATAGTAAGGCCTATAGAGTCTTCAACTTGACTACTCAAGTTGTAGAGGAGTCTGTTCATGTTGTATTTGATGAAACTAGATTAATCAACTATGAGTTGTCTTGTAGATCAAATAATTCTACAGGTATAAGCAAAAGATTGGACAAGCTCTCCATTGCTGAAGCATCAAAGAAAGATGAAGCATTGGAAAATGAAGGCTATTGTCCAGGGGGAGTACAAGACTCAATAGAAGCTAATGAAAACCAAGAGGTTCAGCATAATGAAGGAGCTGGAGATGTTCAACCTGAAGGAATTCTACCTCCAGTAGTAAGACATCTTAAAGACCATCCAGCTGATCAGATTATAGGTGATCCAAGACAGGGAGTGCAGACTAGAAGCAGAAATCAAAGCACAGATCTGCATTCAAGTTTCTTGTCTCAAATGGAGCCTAAGAAGTTTGAAGAAGACATCCAAGACCAGCACTGGATTGATGCTATGCAAGAGGAGCTGAATCAATTCAGAAGGTGCAATGTCTGGGAGCTTGTTCCTAAACCAAGAGGCCACAACATAATTGGCACAAAGTGGATTTATTGGAACAAATTGGATGAGAGTGGAATAATAGTGAAGAATAAAGCAAGATTGGTTGCAAAAGGATACAGGCAGGAAGAAGGGATTGACTTTGATCAAACCTTTGCCCCAGTAGCAAGGCTGGAGGCAATCAGAATGTTCCTTGCCTATGCAGCCTATCAAGACTTCAAAGTGTACCAGATGGATGTGAAATCAGCATTCCTGAATGGTGATTTAAAAGAGGAAGTCTATGTAGAGCAGCCATCAGGTTTTATAGATCCTCTTAAACCTGATTATGTCTATAAGCTTAGGAAAGCTTTGTATGGGTTAAAGCAAGCCCCAAGGGCTTGGTATGAAACCCTGTCTACTTTCCTTATTGAGAATAAATTCTCAAGAGAAAAAAATAGACAAAACTCTATTCCTTAGGGAATCCAAAGGTAAGATCATCTTAGTTCAGATCTATGTTGATGACATAATCTTTGGATCTACTGAAAACAACCTTTCTAAAAAGTTTGCCAAACTTATGCAAGGGAAGTTTGAGATGAGCAGTATGGGGGAACTTAAGTTATTCTTGCGACTCCAAGTAAGACAGACTGATGATGGCCTGTCCATATCCCAGTCTAAGTTCACCAAAGAATTAATTAAGAAGTATGGTATGGAGTCATCCTCCACTATGAGAACTCCTATGAGAACAAGTATGCCTATATGCAAAGATGATGCAGGTAAACCTGTTAATGAATCTTTGTATAGAGGAATAGTTGGTTCTCTACTATATCTCACTGCTAGTAGACTAGATATTATGTATGCTACATGTGTCTGTGCTAGGTACCAAGCCTGCCCTAAAGAATCTCATTATACTGCTGTCAAAAGGATTCTGAGATATCTTAAGGGCTTACCTAATATAGGCCTTTGGTACCCTAGGAATAGAGATTTTCTACTAACAGGTTATTCAGATGCAGACTTTGCATGCTGTAGAGAGGATAGAAAGAGTACAACAGGTACTTGTCAATTCTTGGGAGGAAGATTGATATCATGGAGTAGTAAGAAGCAGACCAGTGTGACAATATCCACAGCTGAGTCAGAATATGTTGCTGCTGGCAGCTGCTGTGCACAGCTATTGTTTATACAGCATCAGCTTAAAGATTATGGTATTCAAGTAAGTAGAACACCTCTTTTGTGTGATTCTAAGAGTGCAATTTCTATTGCTAATAATCCTGTTTCTCATAGTAGAACTAAGCATATAGAAATTAAATACCATTTTCTTAGAGAACATGTAGAAAGAGAAGACATCTCATTGGAATTTGTTAAAACAGATTATCAAATAGCAGATGTATTTACTAAGCCACTGGATGAAACAAAATTCAATAAATTTAAAATTGAATTAGGCATGCTGACCATTGATTAGGTTATCAACAAACTTACAAGTGGCATTAGATTATCAAGTGGTATTGACAAAAACAGAAATTGGCTAAGTAAAATTGTGTCGACACATTCAGTGATAATGTGTCGACTCAGAGAAGTCATGTCGACTAGTCAGAGAATATGTGTCGACACAGAGAATTTGTGTGGACACTTAAGAAACAAATAGTCGACTCATCCAGGAATGTAGTGTCGACTTCACCTGAATAGTGGTGTCGACACTTACAGATTTTGTGTCGACATTTATCCTAAGAGTCGACACAGAATTTCTGATGCTCTACTATGTCTCTCAGGTGTCGACATATCCACAATTGGTGTCGACACATAGTTGTCAGACTTACTGTCAAGACAATAGAAGTTTGTGTCGACACACTCCATCTGTGTCGACACTTATAGACTGTTTTTGCCCGCCTTTTGATCTTCTTTCAATAGAAGGTATAAATAGGTCAAGAACTTATACTGTCGACACACTTACAAGGTTTTCGAGACTGAAACCCTGTGTCGACATTCTCTCTCTCTCTTCTCTCAAGCTTTCTCGTCTGATCAATGGCACCAAAGGTTGAAGATAACATCAACGAAGGATATGAGTTGGTACGCAATGCCTTTGCGGATGCCCCGACAGATATTCAAAGGGTTATAACTCTAATCTCTGAATCGTGAATAGAGTTTCTAGTTTCTGAACCTTCAAAGATATGGAAGAAGGAGGTGCTTGAATTCTTTACCTCTGCATCAGTGGATTCAGCTGGTCTCAAGATAAAATCCACAGTTCATGGGACAAAGGTGAAAATCACACCAAGAAGTTTAAGGAAGATTCTACAATTGCCTATCGTTGAGAATGAAGAAGAGGTCCCAGCCTCTAAGTCTAGGGAGGCTCTCCAATGGTGTGGATTGGATCCAACCTTAAAGATTGGAGCTGCTTTTAACAGAAAAGGGATGAACCAACAAGGCAAGTTTCTGTCAGAAGTAGTTGGGAAAGTAATTTTGTGCAAACCAGGTGGACATGATAGGATTTCAGCCTATATGTTCAGCCTAATGACCAGAATTGTGTTTACAATTCCAACTGACTGGTCAGCTATAGTATTTGATAAGATCAAGGAAGGAATCAAGAAGCCAAATCTGGCTAGAATTGTGAGTTTATACCTGACTGGAGTGATCCCTGAGGTTATGCAACAACTGCCTGGGTCCAAGATTAATCACATGAGGAAGATGGATATGAGATTATTTTCAAGATGGGATAGAGTGCTGTCTAAAGATGTGTCTGATGAGAGCAGGCAGGACACCCCTGTGAGATCCCCTACACATGATCAAGGCACTGCCCAGCATCAAGAAGAGTAAGTGAGAGAGCAGGTTGAAGATCAGCCTGAGTCTACTCAAGTACAGAAAGAAACCATTCCTGCACAGATGCAGGGGGAGCAAGCTCACTCTCCTGCCCAGAATGTATCTACTTCTGAACAGGTAAAGGGAGAGCAACTGAGTTTTCCTGCCAAGGACATTCCTAATATTTTTACTCCTGCACAAGTATAGGGGGAGCAAGTACATTCTCCTACCCAGGAAATTCCATATACTGAACAAGTGCAGGAGGTGCAAATGTCTGAACAAGTGCATGAGGAAGAACAAATTAATTTATCAAAAGATTTGAATATTGCAGATCTGGATGATTCAACATCTGTTCAAGCTCAGAAGGAATACACTCTAGATGAGTTATTTCCTGATATTGAAATTGCTACTGATAGAGTAGAGGAAGAGCAAGACAATGAGAAGGCACTAGACATGGAGATAGAGCAAGAAGCTGAGAAAGAACAAGGAGTTGAGAAGGAGCAAGTAGTTGAGGGGGAGCCTGTGAATGTTGAGGCTGAGCAACATGTCACTGAAACTAATATTCCTCCAACTCCTCCTGAAAGAGTTCAAATAGAAAGTTCATCAGGCTCTGAGACTGAAGAAGCCAGAATGGCTAAGAAGAGAAAGCTCATAGTCTTCAAGAGAAGGACCCAAAGTTATAAGCAGGCACTCCAAACTTCAACTCACCAATCTACATCTGAATTTAACTACAACAAGTTCATGGTAGATTTGCAAGTTAAGTTGGATGAGCAGAGATTAGCAATGTAGAAGTATGTTGATGAGAGCAATAAATTCCTTCAATTTGACTTGGCTCAAGATATTAAATCTATTAGATTTGAAGTAAATATGAATAAGAAGGAGATGACAGATTGCTTCCATAAGGGTGGTAATGCTGTAGTGTTTTTGGCTCAACAACTGCAGTTTATCCTCACTAAAGTGGATGATATTGCTTTAAAACAAGGTTATGTTTTGGAGAATCAGCTGAGGATGAATGATAATTTGACTGAATCTCACCATGAAATTCTTGAAGAGTTCACAAAGGCTACTGCAGGGATGACTATAGCAAGAGCAAAAGAGATGGAAGCTTTTGATCAGAAACTAAAGGAGGCTATAACTTCAGTTCAATCTGCCATCACTACATCTCAGAAGGATATATCTGACAAACTTCAAAAATTGAAACCATATTTTAAAGAAGGTGTGAATTATCTAGATGGCCAGATCAGATTTCAGAAGGATGATCTAAGAGATCATATTACCAGTGAAGTCATAAAGGAGGAGAGGTTGTTAGTTCATGCTGGCTCAGAGCACACCAAATTGGTGACAAATAGTATTCGAGCCACATTGGGATATCCACCTTTGTGTGATGATGATATGGTGGCTGAGTCAGGAATTCAAACAGGTCTACTTGAAGGCAATCAACCTGAGATTGCCCAAGTCATTTACCCTCCTCCTGATTTTGATATGATTGATCAGCAAGTTCAGGATATGTATAGTCCTCCAAAGGAGGTTACCAAGGTTGTTATTGAAAAAGTTGATAAGCCTGATGCCAACTTGAAAGAACAGCAAGATGCTCTACTATCTAAGAAAAGATTTAGAGAGCAAGCTGAACTTAAGCCAGATTTTGAGCAGTGGAGCCCTACTTCAAGAAATATTATACTAACTGCATGGAAGGCTGTAAAGAACCAAGAACATGAAAGAGGGAAGTGGTATAATGAAATGGAATGGCAAAAGCATGAAGCTAGGCAAGAGACTATAGTACAGTTCAGGAGAAAAGCAAAGCTGGTTAGGCTGCCACCAGATGCTCAGGAGCCGAGCAAGTACTTTCCAAACCCTTTCATTATTTTGAAAGGCAAAGGCTCAAGGAAGAAGCACAGAAGAAAGCTGAGCTAAAAGGCAAGAAGCCAGCTGAAGTTGCTGAAGCTCCTGTGAAGGCTCAAATCCAATCTGGCAAAGGAATTGTCATAAAAGAGCCTGATCAGTCTTAGTTCTAAGTTCTTTCAAAAGTGTTTTGAAATGTTTTGTTTAATCATTCGATGTAAATATCTGTAATCAAACATTACCAAGTTATAAACAAAATTTTTTTCGGAATCATATATTCATGTTCACTCTGTGATGAATTGTTAATATTTTGTTTATATTAAGTATTCCTGTAATGTCATGCATCATCATATTATTTTTGTTATAAATGGTGTATATCATTAACTAAAAGGGTTATGACTTCTCCAAATAGGGGGAGATTGTTGGGTACATTGGAAAATGTGTACCTGATTTGAAGGAGCCTAACTTAGCTTAATGATAT
The DNA here is from genome assembly GCA_039513925.1 of Platanthera zijinensis. Taxonomy (NCBI): domain Eukaryota; kingdom Viridiplantae; phylum Streptophyta; class Magnoliopsida; order Asparagales; family Orchidaceae; genus Platanthera; species Platanthera zijinensis. The sequence goes on along the minus strand of CM077084.1, from coordinate 143,764,184 downwards.
ACATCAAGGTGTATTTGATGTTGTTTTAAGTTGACATATGCAGGTGAAGAAGTATTAAAGAATACAGGAAATTATTCTAAGTCCATATGCCGACACCTGAAGAAATTGTGTCGACACTTCAGAATAATTGTGTCGACACTTGAAGGAAGCTGTGTCGACACAGAGAAAGATAGTCGACCACATTTGTGTCGACACTGGGAAGCAGTGTCGACTCACAGAAAGATAGTCGACCACATTTGTGTCGACACTGGGAAGCAGTGTCGACTCACAGAGAAAGATAGTCGACCACATTTATGTCGACACTGGGAAGCAGTGTCGACTCACAGAAAGATAGTCGACTTCAACTATGTCGACAGCTGAAGGCAGAGTCGACACATACTGAGTTCTGAATCTACAACAACTATGTCGACGCACAGGACTTGTGTCGACACACTGCAAAGTCAAGACCAAGTTATTTTTTGAAGAAAGATGAAGTGTTGAGTCGAGACAAATTCTCTGTGTCGACTCATTCTCAAGATGAAGTTCTGAAGAAGCAGTGTCGACTTAAAGGCAAACTTGTCGACATCATCAAAGGCTGTGTCGACACCAAAGTCACTTGTGTCGACACATATAGACAATTGGTCTCGACATTTTCTGACAGTCTGTCTCAACACATTGCTGTCCAAGACTAAGGCACAGGATCTGTTTAAAGACTTGACAGCTGTGGGTTATGACAGGTTAACTGAAGCTGTCAGACTTGTCAGAAGTCAGTTAGAAACCGGATCAGCCGGTTACCATGAAGAAGTTCTATAAATAGACAGATTCAGAAGAAGAAATATAGAACACACAAGAGGAAATTAATTCTTAATCAACACATCAGTTAAGAGACTAGTCCTCTCTTTAAGAAAGTGCAAGGCATTAACGAAGATCTTCATCAGAAGATCTAAGAAGACGATTTCAGGATCAGTCTAAGTAGATTTCTTTCAAGAATTCAGAAGTATCATCAAAGGTGTTGGATAGAAAGGGATCCAGCCACTTGAAGAAGAAGAAGGAAGTCATCATTGGTTTCTCAAGAAGCTGTTTGGAAATCAACTCAGCTAAGTTCAGATTCAAGAAGCTTTGAAGAAAGCTCAGATTCAGTTGATTTCATCAGCTGATCAAGAATTGTCTTGTTCTTTTCTCTCTCAACAAAGGCAAGACATTAAAAACTTCTTTTCTAATTTCTGTAGGATCTGTCAATACAGATTTGAGTTGTAAGCCTGTGTTATAAAGGCTAAGTGTAGGAGAGTTGATCTCTGAGTGGTAGGGCTGTTTGCCTGAGTGTAGGAGAAGGTTCTTCTCTGAGTTGTAGGCTTTGTGATAAGGCTGAGGTAGGGCTATTGAGCCTGAGTTATAGGAACCTTTTTAGGTTCTGAGCTGTAGGATCTGTGGATCTGAGTAAAGAGGAAGTTTGGCCGAATCTAGCATACTGGTAGATAGGTGAAGGGGGAAAGTGGATGTACCCAGACCTTGGGGAACCACTATAAAACAGTGTGCAATCTGTGATGGTTAAATTTTTGTGACTGCTGTGCTGTGTGTTTTAATTCTGTAATTGAATTCTGCCAAAAAGTGTTAACAAGCTTTAGAACCTATTCACCCCCCCCCCCCTCTAGGTGTTTAGGTTGTCTTGAAAGTAAAACTATCAAACTCCACCCATCGTCTCTAGCGGATGTTTAAGTCCTTCTGCGTATAGACATATTTCAAGAATTTTGTGATCCGAAAATATTTCGCAGTGCACACCATAAAGTTAATGCCACCAAATCTTCAGAGCGAACACAACTGCTCCAATCTCTAAGTAATGCACAGGGTAGTTCTGCTCGTGCTTCTTCAGCTGGCGGGAGGCATTTGCTACCACATTTCCATGTTGCATCAGCATAGTTCCCATCCCCTAAAACGACGCGTAAGTGTACACCTGGAAACCCTCCTTCCTAGATTGAAGAGCGAGGATAGGGGCCGACGTAAGCCAACCCGTCAACTACTGGAAGGCTACCTCACACTGCGGTGTCCAAACGAATGTAGAGTCCTTATTCATCAAATAAGTGAGTGGGAGGGCTATCTGAGAGAATCCTTGCACAAACTTCGGTAGTACCCGACCAATCCCAGAAAACTTTGAAAATCTGTGACAGTCTCCACTGCCAATCCTTCTCCACTAATAATGTGGCATAAAAAGGCTACCTCAGTCAGCCAAAACTGGCATTTGCTTAACTTGGCATACAACTAATGCTCCCTAAGCTTCTCCAGAGTCAAGTCAACATGTTGTGCATTCTCTTCCTTCGTCCTTGAATAAATAAGGATGTCATCTATGAACACAATGACAAACCTATCGAGGTACGGCTCGAACACCCAGTTCATCAAGCTCATGAATGTCGTTGGTGCATTCGTGAGCCCAAAGGGCATCACGATAAACTCGTACAAGCCATATCTGCTACTAAACGTCGTCTTCAGGATATCTTCCTCATAAATCCTTAGCTGATTGTATCCCGACCTAAGATCCAGCTTCGAGAACCAATGTGCTCCCTCTAGCTGATCAAATAACACGTTGATCCATGGCCGTGGATATGTGTTCTGGACTGCCAACTGGTTTAGTGCACGATAATCAATGTACAACCTGAGGGTCCATTCCTTCTTCTTTACGAACAAGACCGGAGCTCCCCAAGGCGAGGAACATGGCCTAACAAATCCTTCCTCCACCAGCTCCTTCAGCTGACTCCTGAACTCCACCATCTCCTTTGGAGCCATCCGATAGGGAGCCCTAGACACCGGCTTAGCTCTCGACACCAAATGGATCTAGAAATCCTTCTGTCGATGTGGCGGCAATCCTGGTAGCTTCTCTGGGAACACATCCGCAAAGTCCCGCAGAACCGATATATCGACAACCACCGTCTTGACCTCAACTGTCTCAAAGAACACCTGATAGACCTCATCTCCCTACATGTGGGCCTTGACAACCTGAATAGAAGATAACATCCTACGGGAGACGGGATAAATACCTTCGAAGGTTGCGAAGGTGCAGTCGTAACTCTGTACAACCTTCTTTGCCATGCAATCTATCTGGTCATGGTTCCAAGTAAGCCATGTCAATCCACGAACCAAGTCGAAGTCCAGCATCCTCAAGATCATTGTCGGGGCCTCGAGTGTCAGTCCATCAATAGTCACCCTTAGGAGCCACTTAGCAGTAGCTAAGACCTCCATCCCATTGGGGAGATGCACCCTCCTAGCATCTCCAAAATAATGTCTGACTCCTTCCAATCCCTTTACGAACTCCTGAGAGACGAAATTGTGCGACACCCCCGTATCCACCAAGATGTGGGCAGGTTTGCCGCACACCATGACTATTCCTGTTTCTTTAGATGTGGTTATGTAACTGAACCTATGGTTTTCTTTCCTAGTACGCAACTATTGTTTGTTGTTTCAAATATTCCAAAAGTAAATAACAACATAAAATTAACAGCATACCTGTAATCACCCTGCCTGGGTCCCGAGGTGGAGCCAAGTCTAGAGCATACACCTGCTCCCTCTCTTTCCTCCAATCTCCATGCTGGAAACCACGTCCTCTTCTATGGCCTCGGCCTGCAAACTGCTGAGCGGGCGGGGCAGCCTGTGGTGCCGGTAGAGGTGCCCCTCTCTTGGGGCAGTTCTTCGAATGTGTCCTTCCTAATGACAGTTATAGCACTCGGGCGGGGGAAGTGCCACACCCCTTATCCTGTGCATCTCCCGCATCTGAAGAGGTTAAGGGCCAATACCACCGGCAACCTTGGCTCGTGTCTCACCTCTTGGCAGGGTTGGTCCTCTGCCCTTCTCTCATCAACAAAGAGGCCCCTCCACTGATCATTCTTGCCTCCCCAACCCTTATCCTCAGTTGGCCTCTTCCGGCTTCGACTCGTGTGACAAACAACCTCCAAACTCTTTGCCATCTCAAGAATCCGAGGTATGAGTCCGTCATATACAAACAAAAGAGCATCTCTCAGGTCCTCTCGAAGTCCCTTATAAAACCTCTTGGTATACCCTGCTTCGTCCAGCTGATAGGAGTCTGCAAACCGAACTAAGTGATTGAACTCCCAGTGGTACTCCACCACCGTCATGTTGACCTGCATCAACTGTAGGAACCTATCTTCCAGCTCGTCTCTTACCAACTGTGGGATGATGTGCTCCAACAGTGCGACCCTAAACTCCTCCCATGTAACGTCAGTAACCTACCGATCTGTAAATGTCGTATCCAGAAGTGTCTTCCACCATATCTTAGCATGAGAATCTAAGCAGGAGACCACCATAGGTACCCTCTCCTCCCACGGGCACCGTATACCAGTCAACATCTCGAACATGATATTGAGCCACTCTTGTTCGTAAGGCCGACTCTGTCCCATAGTAAGATGGGTAGAGTCCCCAGAAGATGCTCAACTAGTTGGACTCCGGGTTCGGCTACGGAGACGGAGTCTGCTGGGCCCTGAAGACCTCCAGAATGGCCGTCAGAGTTTGCCCCATCTCGGATAGTAGAAACGGAGTAGGAGCCGGGGGAGGTGGTGTAACATTCAAAGTTTGCTGAGATCCACCCTACGGTGTAGAATGTGTCGGGGGATGCATAACAAAGGCCAATTATAATAAATTTTACACGAACCAAGTTTAAAGTGGACAATTACATGTGATCCCCTATATGGGCACACCACGCTTCTGCTGCTTAGTTTGTCCCCAAACTAAAATCGAGCGGGGGTGACCCAGGGTTAGTGGACTTTTACTCTTTCGATCGAGGTTTGCCTTTAATACCAGTTTGTAAGACCCCATTTTTTTCTTTTAAACCACCGGGGTCTTATGCCCAGAACCGCCGATTTGTGGTGATACCAATAGGTCCGGGAAGGTCGTCACTACAAAACACCGATCCTGCCAGCCATACCGATCGCAGATGAGAAGATTAAAAGTATAAAAGTACATGAGTAAAATGAAACTCAAAACTTGTCCACCAGAACCACATATATATAAATAATTCTCCACGAAGGTAGAGGTCACAGAAATAATAAAACATAGTATTAAAGAGGGCTCCTACACGATACATAAAAATCCTCACTAAAAATCACTCAATCGTGGAAGCAAATCTATAATATATACTAATGATCGGGACTCACTATCCCTGTTGCCTGAACTCCAGTGCTAGACTATCCCGTCTCCAAGCGCACCGACCTCTGGGGCTGCATCTCCTAGTTCGATTGCACGATCTCCTAGGCATCGAGCAGGGAGATGGAAAGGGATGGTAATGAAGGTGGAGAGTAACAAAGGTAAGTAGGTGGCAGCGGAACTAGTCTATCATGAGTTCATAAACATATCAAGTATATGTAAGTAGAAGTAGGTAAGCAGTATAAGTATACACAAGAACATGTGAGCAAGTATAGTATGAGAAGGTAAACTAAGTAAGTAACAATGACCTACAGGAATGCCAATACAAACTTATAAAACAAGGGGTCATTTTGCATGTCCTATTGTATAAAGTGTCTCATACCACTTTATACAAAAGGTGTCAGGGGTTATATGCAATGATGATGCTATGTCATGCAAGTATGCTATGATGTGAACATGCAAGTGCAAGACACACACTCGACTCTGTGCATACAGACCTTTAGTTCTCCCTTTCTAGAGCCTAACCTCCTAGGATACCTCCGTAGTGGAAAACGGAAGAGGTGGGTTGGGCTTCACCCACCTCTAAACCGGTATCAACACTACCAGTCAGCTCTATCGTATGCCTCGACGCTGGTGCACTAAGCGGAGCTCCGGCGTGCTCTTATCGGCTGTGCTCCGGACTTTATTTGGCCAAGTGCTAAACCACACTTGCCGAGTCAATATATTGGAGTCGGTGTGACGACTCTCTAATGTCAAAGAGCCACCGCCTTATATCTTTTGCACATGCAACTGATGAGTCAAATTTATATAGTGATTTTCGGACTCATCTTGGCTAGTTTTCTTTCGCGAGTATTTCACTTTTAGTTTGTTATCGTATATATTTCATCTAATCTTTATCTCGAGAGGAAGTGCACTCGTAGGCCCGTGGTTGTGCATTTTTGTTAATTTTATGGATTGTACTTCTTATTGTAATTTCCTAGAATGTCTTCACATATCAGTGGTTAGTTTTTCCCGCTGGTAAAATTGTGGTGTGTGTTCCGGGATTGTTTGGAATTGGTTTCCTCCAAAGGGCCACTGATCATGCGTTCTTACACGTGCACGGTCAGTGGACTCCTCAGCGCACGACCACTAGTCGTGTGCGGTTTGTCCATCGAATTCCCAAACAGTACAGGAACACTATGCACGATCATTTGATCTATTGCGCACTACCACTGGTCATGTGCAACTGATCGTGCATGCTATTCTCCATTTTGCCAAGTTCTGTCTGGGGAAAACGCACTATCACTGGCCCTAGTGCGCACGACCACTGGTCGTGCGCCACTAATCGTGTGCATTGATTCCAATTTTTGCCAGGTTCTTGCCATGCCAATACGCACGATCACTGGACATTATGCGCACGATCACTGTCGTGCGCTAGTGATCGTGCGCATTGTAATTTCTGCAATCTATAAATTCGCAGGTTCCGCCCTAATTCACATTCTGGACTTTTACTCTGCCGTTTTCATCTCTGAGGAGGGTTCTGTTGATCTCCTTCATCCTCCATCATAGGGAGGGACTCCGGGCAAGCTTTCAATGCCAAATTCAAGTGGGAGCTTCCTCTCGGCCTCCTCCTTCATCCTTGAGCTTAAAGAAGGGTTTGACCTAGCTTTCACCATCAAGATTTGAGGAGTTTGTGTCATCCTCCACCGAATAATGATACAAAGAAGATGAGTCCATTGGGAGTTAGTGACAGCCTCCTCTATCCCGAACGTAGTTAAGGACGGAGCTTGGATGCGGATTGACAACCCGGTGATTCCTTCCGTGAATCCTAAACAAGACTTCGGATCCGGTCAATTTCACACTCTCTTCTTCTCCTATTGTTGATAGTATAGTAGATCTCTTTGTATTTTATGAAGTGTCTTTTATTTGATATACGTTTGTTTACAAACATGTCTATGTGATTTTATATTCATGTTATTTGCTTGAGGTGCGCCATTATCCATCCTCCACCACACAGTGCCACACTAACAATTGCTAGTGGCATGCGTAGCGATGAGGTGCTCACGACCCTCATTCCCGCATTCTCACCACCTTATCCACAAGCCTACTCATCCATCCGCCAAGCGATTCGGCGCATAGTGGCCCGTGTACTTTTCCATCCTCCTGGCGAAGCATTGCATAGTGGCATTGCATAGGAGTAGTTTATTAGTGTTTTACTTTCTTTTTCGGCAACAATCAAAACCCCTTTCGTAAACTATGACCTAAGGACTTCAATCTCAAGTCCTCCTCAAAATTAACTCCACCTTACTGTGTTCCTTGAAAGATCGATACTTGGGAAAATTCGCCTATTTTATATTACTTGTGTGACCGGTACACTTGCCGTAGACCGCATCAAGTTTTTGTCTCCGTTTTCGGGGAACACAGTCATGCGAGTTTTTGGAGAAGGAGATAGGAGATAGAAGCCCTTTTCCATTTGTTTATATCATGTTTCTTCTTTTCTTTAATTTTAAAAAATTGTGGTTTATTTTTCTTTGTTCCCATTCTAGTTTTAATTTTTTGCAGCAGACATTACTTTTCTTTTATCAGCTAGTGTGTAATATATTTTTTCTTAGAATATTTCTATTGGTGAATTCTTTCTTGTTGCACCATGTTTTCTTATATGAATATCCATTGCAGATGGTCCGGCGATTATAGGCGGGGTTATGATTCTTCGTTTGGCGGACCTGCTTCTATTTTTCACGCGTCTTCTGGAATGCTCACTAGCTGAGCATTGGGTAACCTCTTCCCTTATCTCTATCTGATTTAAATTTCAATATCATATGTTGTGTAGCTTAGTTTAAGTCTAGGGGAGAGCCTATATTTGTTACCTTTTGCACGCGCACATTTTATGTGCATACTATAAGCTTTTATTGTTTTATTTTGATTAGTTCATTGCATCGCACATCACTATACCCACATGAGTGCGTGATTAGCTGTTAGCTTGCTGTGAGTTAAACTTGTTTCTTTCATATGATTTGGGAAAATTATTGTGTTATCATAGGAATGTGAGACAGAGTAAAATATTGACTCCTGCAGTGCTCCTAGTCGAGTGCTCTCGTCTCGTGTAGAAATTGGAGTAGATATAATTTTTTTGTATGCTTATAGTTTTCTATTTTCTATTTGCGTAAAGACTTTTTATTGAACTCAAAAATTTGTGAATCTGGGATGAATCGAACGGTAGTGTAGGGATGTGTGTAGCCGTTAGTAGACTCGTTTTGCTCGAGTCGGGAGGAAGGATCATCTTTCTCGGTGGCTAAGAACTTGCCCCAAGCTACTCTCAAAGCATTGGTGTATGGTTAGTCACGCGTGAGCGTGATATAGGCCATCCTTTTGGCCCGGTTGAGCTTTGTACCATTCCTAACGACTTACCCTCGCTAGCCCCATTGTGCCTACCCCTTCTTTTGATTCAGCTCCACCATTATTTCACCAAAGCCTCATAGCCGATCCTAGTTGCACACCCAATTCGAGCTTTAATGTTTTACATTTTTATTTTGGGTTGTTGATGTGGTGATATTCCTTGTGAATATGTGGATGTTCTCCTAAGTTTTTATTTGCTGAAATTGTTAAAATAAAAAGATGATTTGAAAAAAAAATATATGAAAATTAAATTGTGGGGAAAAAAGTGAAAAGAAAAAGTATAATTGAAAATTCAATTTGAGATGAGATTGTATTTGGAGTAGGCGATGCACTCACCCGTATTTTAAAAATTAAGTCTGGGGGTGTGGTGTACCCGCATGTATTTTGTTTAGCAGATAGATTCTTTTTTATGCTAGCTCATTTGGTTTAGGTGCGTAGCCTTTTTATTTATCTTTGTTTACCTCACAGAAAACCAAGCCGCATCTCTTGACCTAAAGTCCTACAGATTCACGCTTGAGTCGAACTAGTACCGTGGAGAGAGTGTGAACGGACAAGCGTATGGTCCCCGACATTGATGGATTTCTCTGGAGGTGATCCTGAGCCCTGGTCTTTGGCAAAGCTCACTTTAGTGGCCTGCCTACTTTCTCCCTACCCGTGACCGAAAGTTCACCGTGATTTCATTTTTGAGTAGTAATAAAATATTGATACGCATTGTGAAAAGTATAGACAATTTGTATACTTAAAAATTTCCTCTATTATATTTTTACGCGTGCGAGCATGCGACTTCGCATGTTACTCTGTATCTTAATTTCTATGTTAGCTAGTTTATTTTCTCTATCTACTAAGATTTTGTTTTCTCGGGACGCACAAACAAGTAGGTCTGGGGGTGTGATGAGTCCTTTTTATATAGTGATTTTCGGACTCATCTGGGCTAGTTTTCTTTCGCAAGCACTTCACTTTTAGTTCGTTATCGTATATATTTCATCTAATCTTTATCTCCATAGGAAGTGCACTCTTGGGCCCGTGGGTATGTATTTTTGTTACTTTTATGGATTGTACTTCTTATTGTAATTGCCTGGAATGTCTGAATATTTCAGTGGTTTGTTTTTCCTGCTAGTAAAATGGTGGCGTGTGTACCGGGATTGTTTGGGATTGGTTTCCGCATAAGGGCTACAGATCGTGCATTTTTACACGTGCACGGTCAATGTACTCCTTAGCGCACGACAACTGGTCGTGCGCGGTCTGTCCATCAAATTCCCAAACAGTACAGGAACACTGCGCACGATCATTGCATCTATTGCGCACGACCACTGCTCATGCGCCACTTAACGTGCACGCTATTCTCCATTTTGACAAGTTTTGTCTGGGGCAAACACGCTATAACTGGCCCTAGTGAGCACGACCACTGGTCCTACGCCACTGATCGTGTGAATTGATTCTATTTTTTACCAGTTTCTGCCATGCCAATACGCATGATCATTGGACATTGTGCGCACGACCACTTGTCGTGCGCCAGTGATCGTGCGCAGTAATTTCAACAATATATAAATTCGCAGGTTCCGCCCTAATTCGCATTCTGGACTTTTCCTCCGCTGTTTTTGTCTCCGAGGAGGGTTCCGTCGATCTCCTTGATCCTCAACCGTAGGGAGGGACTGTGGGACAACTTTCAATGCCAAATTCAAGCCCGAGCATCCTCTCGGCCTCCACCTTCATCCTTGAGCTTCAAGAAAGGTTTGACCTAGCTTTCACCATCAAGCTTTGAAGAGTTTTTGCCATCCTCCATCAAATCGTGACACGAAGAAGACGGGTACATTGGGAGTTAGTGACAGCCTCCTCTGCCCCGGACGTAGTTGAGGACCGAGCTTGGATGCGGACTGACAACCTGGTGATTCCATCCATGAATCCTCAGCAAGATTTTGGATCCGGTCGATTTCACACTCTCTTCTTCTCTTGTTTTTGATAGTGTAGTAGATCTTTTGGTATTTGATGAAGTGTGTTTAATTTGATATACGTTTGTGTAGAATCATGTCTATGTGATTTTATGTTCACTCTATTTACTTGAGGTGCACCATTATCCATCCTCCACCACACAGTGCGGCATTAACAATTGCTAGTGGCATGCGTAGCGAAGAGGTGCTCATGACCCTCAGTCCGCTGTTCTCACCACCTCATCTGCAAGTTTACTCGTCCATCCGCCTAGCGATTCGGTGCATAGTGGCCTGTGTAGTTTTCCATCCGCTTGGCGAAGCATCGCATAGCGGAATTGCATAAGAGTAGTTTATTAGTGTTTTGCTTTCTTTTTCCGCAACAATCAAAACTCCCTTCGTAAACTCCGACCTAAGGACTTCAATCTCAAGTCAACCTCAAAATTAACTCCATTTTACTGTGTTCCTTGAGAGATCGATACTTGAGAAAATTTGCCCATTTTATATTACTTGTGCGACCGGTACACCTTCGTAGACCACATTAGCAACCTTAATATACTTTTCCACCGAGCCAAAGCTCTGCGGACTATCCCGTTCGTCACAAATATCTACCGAGCCAAAGCTCCCTGGACTAACCCGTCTGTCACAAATATCTACTGAGCCATCGACTCGCCGGGCTAACTTGCCCATCACTAAACCACCGAGCCTACCGCTCGCGAGATCCAATCTAACTCCCACAACACCAGGGAGTGTGAGTGTAAGTGAAATCCTAGTTATACTAGTTACTCTTAAACATTGATTATTCTTATGGTTTAGGTTAGCCCAGGACTGACATAGGTAATCCCGGTGAATGGCTCTCACAGGGCGCTAGAAACTATGATAGTAGTTGAAACCCATCGTTCCCTTTCGCAAGGCACTTACTATTATTGGTTATTAACTAATTACCGATCCCTTTTTAATATTATGTTGGATCTAACCCTAGTGTGTTTTGACTCTCTCTCTCCACAGGAAAGATGATTTTTCGTCGATCCCGAGCACCTCTTAACTCTATCCAACCCAAACTCTCCGCATCTTGACTCTTAATGAAGCACTATTTTTCATATTTCAATTTACCAAGATAAGTAAGCCAATAACACCATCTCCCTATATCCATTCCACATGTAATCACATTTTCCACAGTTTTACTAAATGCAGACCAACCTATGCTATATGATGTACATGATAGGAGGTACTCCAAATTTTCATCCAAATATCCTAAGATAATTATTGGGGGTCTATAATGACACATTTAGCCTAAATCCAGAAACTAGTAATTTTCCTAATTAATTTGGCATTTATTAAATTTTCCCAAAAGATAGGCTATGGGTAATTTTGATCATGAAGTACAAGATTTTCTTAAGTTATGGCCACCCAAAAATTATGAACAGTGTATGATAGCAAAATATCGGAGAATTCCAAATTTCAATATTTTCATAAATGTAATAACCTCTAAATAATGAATTTAAATTAATTCAAATAATTTTAAATAATGAAGGGAGTACCATAAATTATAGTTCAAAAACTATATAAAAATTAATAGAGTCTTATAATGATCATAAAACATTACTGACTAAGTTTCGTGGAATTCCAAGATTAGTGAGCCATGTATAAAATACTTCAATTAATTTTATTAAAGTGTACTTTGTGAAAAAATATTCTCATAAACTCATCCAAATAACATGTAATAATTATTTTGGCTTTATAATGAACTAAAAGATTCTTTGGGCAAATAATACAATTTTCCAATGAGAAATAATATTTATTACCTGTTTATCAAAGTATGGTGCACTAATTCACTTAACACATGAAGTACAAAGAGGAAATGCTCAAATGATCCAAATAATTTACTAGTGCCTCTAAATGATATTTAATTAACCTTGCCAGAGTTTCATATCATTCTAAGTTAATCTAACCATGGTTACTTCAAAATCATCAAAAAGGGCAAGGTGGAGATAATACCTGCAAGTATGAGCTATTGTTTTCTAAATATCCTATAATAAATCTCAGAGGTCAATAACACTATAAAATTACTTCTACCAAAATTTCATAAGGATCCAAGGTCATAAGACCCCTTATTTATTCCTTAAAGTGTATAGACCTAAATAATTTCCAAGTGATTTAAGTGGAGTTCATTTGTCCACATACTACCAAATTCCTTCCTAGGGCATTTTACCACCCAAAGATCACATGGACTAAACACCAAGTCCATACAAGGATATATCACCCCATGTCCTTCACAATCCCCCAAATTTCAACCTTAGGGTTTGAACTAGGGTCGTACGACAAATCCACCCTAATCCACCCTAAACTCCATGTGAGGGTGTTTAAATTAACTATGGGGCTCTAGCCAAAGTCCCAACCCATTGGGTGAGAATTGGCCCCCGAATGCCCCAGGCTCACTCTTGTAAGACCCCCCCTCCCGGAACACAAAACACGACACGAGAGGGGTCTTATGCCCAGAAAAGCTGCCTTGTGGTGACAGTAACACTCGAGCTAGCCTGTACCACAAGTCGCCTATTCTGCCGGCTATAACCAATATCACACATTGCCAACCCAACCAAAATTTAAAAGTACAGAAGTCAAATCCACACCAAGCATATAGTCCATAAAATACATATGTTAAGAAACCACAACAAGCTTCTAATATCAGAGTACGTAAATAGTAGTTTGCCCAAAAGGGCTACAACAAAACCTCTCACACTCACATCTATAACTGACGGTAGCGACGGTACCATCCCATCAGGCCCCGTCGTCCTGGCCTGGCTGTCCGGCTGCATAACCTGCTGCTCCACCTGCGGGGTTTCCTCCTAAAAAGGAAGATGTAGTAACTGTTAGTCATAAAGACTAAGTGGCTTCACATTCTCTCCCCTGGCGACTCCTCGACACTAGGCATAGAAAGGGACATGGTATAATATATATGAAACATAGGTACAAGCAGGTGGTATATCACTATGTGTATAAAATAGTGTAATAAATGAGAAACAGCTTATTCTAGCAATTTTATTATCTACAGCAGCATGAGAGTATATTGTTATAACAGTAAGTAACTCAACTTATATGAATGCCCATACACGCATATAAATTGAGGATCGTTCTGCAGTAAGTAACTCATCATATAGGAGTGCCCATACAAACTTATACGATGAGAATCTTATGTATGCAAAAAGTGTAATGACATGTATGCAATGTAATGACTCACCCATGATCACACACATGTAATCGCTATGTCGACACAGACTTGTAGTTCCCACTTTTCGAGCAGGTAGCTAACCTCTCAAGCATCATCCTTCGTGGCCAGACGGTGACTGTAGAGCGGGCATGTCCACTACTAGGTTGGTCTCCACACTACCTGGCCTAGGCCTTCGTACGCCTCAATGCGAAGAACACAACAACGGAGCTCACATGCGTACTACGACTCAGCGAGTGTCTCAGATAGATGTGCACAGAGATCCTAGCCCCGAACTGGCCTAAGGTGTGATACGGAAGGAGCCTCGGAAATGAGCATGAGGACCAAGCCCAATCGTTCACTTGGCACGGAAGGAGCCTCGGGACGTGAACACCGAGGACCAAGCCCAACCGCCCAAGTTCTAGCTGTCAAATCCCATCGGTGTGAAGATTGGCGAGCCTATAGACCCGCCACACTATCCTTAACCTGGGATTACGACACTGCGTGTCGACTGACACCGCATGCAATACAACCACATTGTGGTATGGAAGGAGCGTCAAAAACGAGCACGAGGACCAAGCCAAACCGACCACTTGGCACGGAAGGAGCCTCGGGACATGAACACTGAGGACCAAGCCCAACCAACCACTTGGCAGGGAAGGAGCCTCGGGACATGAACACCGAGGACCAAGCCCAACCGACCACTTGGCACGGAAGGAACCTCGGGACATGAACACCAAGGACCAAGCCCCACCGTCCATTTTTTATTCTTCCCAACGTTACTAACCAGTGCAATCGGATATCCACACTCACCCCTTTCACAATCCGGTGCCCAAGGAACCATAAGGGTTTACCACAAACATAGGTGGAGAACCACCTCATGCAGTGGACCATATTAGACTCCCTTATATGACAAGCCTCAAGACCATGATTACGTCTAATGCTATGGTCACATAACTTTAACATCACCTCTTACAACTCCTTCACCAAAATCAATCATTTATGTACACATGAGTTAACCATCTATTTAACACCTCACATTTTCATACAACCAACACCGAATCAATTACCCATGCTCTAGTAAATCTTGTTATTAAATGACTATTTACCCTTCCTTCATTAACCCCCACCAAGTCGTTTCGTTCCACCACATACCATTTCACCAATTGTTTACGTGGGGTCTATCCAGTAATTTCATCATGTGTTGAATCATCACAATTAGGCATATTATGAATCGCCTACAACTTAACGTCGGATTGCTACAAAATCTCTTCCGAGTCCAAACCCAACTTTACACTTACCCAGGAATTTCAGGTGTAGAACACCTGCTGGACAGAAATTTCAGACAGAGATTCCTGTGGCTACAAGAATCCGGTGAGTGCGTGTAATAACTTGATGGAAAGGTCTTTCCATGGGCTACAACTTTTATGTTCAGTCTGTAACCTGGATCAGAGTTTATCATACATGAAATTGGCTCCAAAGCCTGCTGCTTATAGAATACAATGTCTGCACGCTTAGTCTGACAGCCCTCTACTTCGATCAAACATTCCTGTGGCTACAGAATTCACCCGAAGGTGTGTAACCACTCGTCGGAAAGGTAATTCAAAGGGAGACAACTCTTGTGTTTAGTCGGAAGCCCAGATCTGGACATATCTTGCCTGAAAATAGCCAAGAAGGTCGCTGCGTGAAGAACACAGATTTCTGCATGCATCTTGAGGCGAAATGAATGGCATCGGTTCATCTTCCTCCTCAAGACGATCCTCCCAAATCACAACCAGAAGTTCCTCCACCCTTATTCACCCTCTTAAGTCCATTCCTCTTCACGAAACCACCCCCATCATCACTTTGAAGGAAGGGGAGGTTAAGATGACTAAACCTTAGAACACAAGTTCTAGCATGGTGTAACATCCCTCAGACAACTAGACCCCTAGAGATAGTTTTGTCATGACTAGGTCATGACAAAGCCCTAGAAAGTCCATAAATGCCAAGTGAGCCTAGGAATGAGGATGAGACCACTATGGTCTGCACATAGTAGATTTCTGAACTTTGGTTTAAGGTGATCACGGGGCTTCACCAAGACTCCAAGACCCCACCTGTTAACCCCAGAATCCACAACATATCCAGCTAAATGTCTCGTTCCTCCTTGGCCGGATTCCAGACCTCAGTCTGCCAAGGTCGCCCTTGGTTCTCAACTCAGCTGGATCGTCGACCTCCCGTCGACGATAGTCGAGCTCAGATCGGCGAGCTCCTAAATTCAGCCTGAATTTCGCATAACTCCTCCTCATACTTTTTCGCTAATAGCGTGTACGTTTCCTGAGCAGGCTGCTCCTCCTGTGCGAGTTCAGCAGCAGTCCGCGCCGAAGTTTCCATTGATATGTCTGGTGGCGTAGGCACGATCTCGCCGGCCTCAACGGAATCAGGTGTTGACTTGTGAACTGCAACAAAAAATAAAATTCGCTTCAGTATCCAAGTCGCAATAGGCCCAGAAAGGTAAGAAATAAAAGTTCAATTCACTTTTGGTAATCATTGCGGCGATCTGTCGACTATCAAGGATAGGTCGCCTCACGCGGTCTGGATCAAAAGCATCTAGGCGACGCCTCAATTCTCGACGGACTATCGCTCTCGTCTCGGCCAGCGATCTGCTCGAGGCGACTATATCATTGGTTTCTGGAATGATCTTGACCGGCCGCGATTTCCGTGGAGGGTATTTATATAACCATGAGCTCTGGAATCGCTTGGGCGCCGGCTGCAACTTACCTGACCCCATTAGCTCGGCAGCGGTTCGAAGATCCTCAACCCGCTTATCCGCGGCAAGCTTCTCCGAGACCGCTTCGACCTTTGCCTTCATTGCGGCAAGCTGGTCCTTAGTCTTTTCCCTCTCTTCAGCTGGAAGAAAAGAAGGATCAACGAGTTTCTTTCCTCTAATCTTGGCATCAGGCTGCAGCACTTCCAACAGAGAGCGATTCATGCTAGCAAGCTGCTCGTCATCTATGGAGTCAAGGATCTCAGTAGTTGATAGGCTGAGCGTCGAAGGGGGATCACCTTCTGCAGACAGAGGAGCAGGGGTGACGAGATCGCTATCTTGAACCTCCTTTTCTCGCGGCTTATGCTGCAAGCTCGCAGCCCCAGTCCGCTTGGAGATATTCCCCTCTTTCCTAACCTTCAGCCTCTTCTCTATTCGCTCCGTAACAGTACTCTTGTCTCTCTTCCTCTTTTTCTTTTCAGGAGACTTATCCTAGTCAATGATGACCTGCTGCTATTCGCGGACTGATGTCGGTGCGACAACCAGAGCCTGGGAAGACACTGGCTCCTTAGCTTGCTCAACGGAATCTTTAGCCGCGACTTCGGCGGGATCTTTAACTTGTTCCTCGGCAACCTCTTCTTCCCTTTCTTCTATTTGTTCGTCAGCAGGAAGCTTCTCCTCGATCATCTGCTGCTGGGCTTTCGGCGACGATACTTCCTTGCCCGTGTCTATCCGCAGCATAATAGTCCCAGAAGCAGAGCGGTGTACCTCCATACTGGAAGAGGTCGTAGGATTCCTGTCAGAAACTGATGACGGATTCAATTTCTCATTCGGTGGGTTTGGAGGAACAGCAGTCGCAATTTTCTCAGGCTCTATGTCGCGGGCTGGGTCTGATTTCTTTTGACTTGAGCTCTCACCTCGGTAGCGGGCTGAAGTATCGTGACGGCGACTGGTCTTTTTAGGTCGGGAACTGACCTTGGGCTTCTCAGTCAAAGTAGCAAGATTGCCGAAGAAATCCCCTAATCTTGCCATACCAGACTGGAAAGTTGAGACCGCAAGAGGTGAGTAACGACCCGTCGCGCAGCCAATTCTGACAGAGGACAGGGCTTCCGGCGGTATTTATAGCGCAAACAGCATTAATGACAGTTGCGGACTCGGCGGTTAAGAAAACATTTTCAGAATTTTCCAAAACTCAAAAATGTGCGGGGATTATATTAACCCCAGAATCTACAACATATCCAGCTAGACATCTCGTTCCTCCTTGGCCGGATTCCAGACCTCAATCCGCCAAGGTCTCCCTTGGTTCTCAACTCAGCTGGATCGTCGACCTCCCGTCGATGATAGTCGAGCTCAGATCGACGAGCTCCGGGTCAGGTCGCCCAGGTCGCTCAGGTCGCTCAGGTCGCAACTGGTCTGACGATTGCGCTCGACGTGACCAAGGGAGGATTCCAGTTCGCAGGCCCAGTCCGCCGGTCCCGCGCGGACTGCTTCTTCTTTCTCTTTTGTTTCCCGTCACCGCTGCCCGGCTCCATTGTACCCCAGGCAGCCGGTTATTTTAGCCCTGCCCATTTGGGCAGGTCCACAGCCTATAAATATGGCGAAGTGGTGCACTCAAAGGACGCTGACTCAAGCCCAGGAGCCCACTTGTTAAAGGCTGCGGACTCGAATCTCTGGCTTTGCGATCTCCAGCTTGCTTTCTGCATTGCTTTCCTTTTCCCTTCTTGTAACCCCTTCTTTGCAATCAAAAGTAAGCCCATCGCAGGAGAGGCATTCAGGCCGCGACGGGCGAAGTCTAGTGTTGCTGTGCTCCACGGCTCTTGCTTTTCTGTTCCTTTTCTAGTCCGCCAAGTAGACTGCTGCTCGCTGTTTGTTTTTTAATTTCTTCCCTAAGTGCTCGAACAGTTAGCTGCTGGTGCTCGTTTCCGCCTTCGCTTTTCGCGCATCAACACCACCCATACCTTCAAAACCCTAGTGAGGGGTCAATGGGTCACTAAGGACCCATGGAAGGAACTCAAAGGGGCTAAGTTGACCAAAGTAAACTATAACCCTAATTGGGTTAAACTGACCTGCACAAGGGTCAATTGCAGTCCCTTAGCCAAGTGGACCCAACACATACCCTCATAACCCTAATGAGAGGCCAAAGGGTCACCAAGGACCCATTGGGACCAATCAAAAAGGCTAGGTTGACCAAAGTCAACTCTGGACCTAAAATGGTCAAAATGCCCTAGTTTAGGGTCAAGTGACCTCCAAGGGCTAATCCGACCCCACCTTGACCCTAGGGGAGGCCAATGGGTCACCAAGGACCCTTTAAGGAATCTTCAAGAACCAAATTGACCTAAGTGGGCCCTAGTCCAAGTTTGGGTCAGGCTAGCCCAAATGGGCTAACTCAAGCTCAAGTCCATTTTGATTGGGCTAACCTTGTTTTGATGGGTGAGATGGACTTGTGGGCTGCCATGGGTTAGGTAGGAGCCAAAATTTCAGCTTAGGGTGTAGGAGATAGAGGAGGCCAGCATGGAGGAGAGAGAAAGAGAAGGAAGAAAAGGGAGGAGGACTTTTGGGCTCATCCTCCCCCTCCCCAACCCCCTCCATTCACTCCTCTAGGACAAGGAAGGCAGCCCCAATTCAACCAGCCAGTCCTTGACTGGTTGGATCCATGCCTTCTCCCCTACCTACCCAAGCCGCCAAACTTGACTTTGGCCAAAAATGGCCAAAGAGTTTTCAGCCACCTAACACCTCCCCTCTCCCTTTTAAAAGCTTCACTGGACTCCAAGGAGGAATTCCCACACTTTACCTGAAGGAGACAAGCAGTTCTACTATGTTGTTGTAGAAGGCCGACCACCACCAGCCACCACCATGCCAATCCGGCGATCAGCACGGCTACAGCCGCCCCCACAGGTCCTCCTCTACTCCTTAACCCATTGGCAGATCTTAGAAATCATTAGGGCGAAGGTTCGGGCTCAATTGAGCCCGATCCAAGTTTCAAAATTCATGGTTTTTCCGAAAAATTTCACCTCTCGGGTTCGCCGGAACAGTGCTCCCCGGCGACCGTGCCGCCGCCTGGAGGTAGCCACGACCACCACGAAGGTGTTGGCGGCGGTGGCTGACCGGGGAGGTGGCCGGATGGCCGGCGGCAGCGGCTGGAAGGAAGCCCAGGCGTGATGAATCCTGGCCGTCTGCTGGACGAAGAAGATGACGGGATTCCGTCGGTTTTGCGCCAAGATTCGTGCGGGAATGATTCTTAAACTATAGGATATAAATGATTGTTATTTCATTTATGTCACAGATTTCATATTTAATGTTTTTAATTATTAAAAATACTTGGAGACATTTTCAGGAAAAGTGGTCAACACGTGAATTGTAGCTCTCTGAGTTTACTTTCATACAAAATTGGTTTGAACAAAGTTGGGTGCCTGGTTTGACCAGGGAACCCATTTTGGTGGGGTCTATACTTATGGTTAGGCAGACATTAAATAGAGTGCCCACACTTCATCCTCAGCCCAAATGAGTTGAAATTTTTGCAGGGAGCCACCCTAACCCATATCTAAACCCTGCCTTAAAATGGGAATTTTTGGGGATAATTTTTCTATAGTTTTGTAAATAATTTAATTTATCTATGGTAATTTAATTTTGGGATTAATTAAACTCCAAATCCATCCAAATTTTGGTGTGTGGTGTATGGGGTCAATAGTAAGCTCTGGTCAAAATTTTATTAATTTTGGAAGTGATTTGAGCTGAAATCCTGCAAACCCTAGCCTTGCCTTAAAAAGGGCATTTTGGTCCAAAAATGTATTTTTGGCTTAGAGGGTCCAATTCACCTCAACAGAGGTTTAAATTTGGTCCACTGACTTGGCATGACTTTTTGCACCTTCCCATGAAAAATGGGGAGGTTTGGAATTGGTTTGGCCAAAGATCCTAGGTCAAACCCTAAGGAAGGGCTTTTGTACCTTGTGAAGGGCATGTTGCCAAGACACCTTGTATGACCATGAAATTTTTTAGGAAGGGTACCAGGGTAAGTAAAACCCTCTGGTAAAAATCTTAAGGGATTTTGGAAAGTCTAGGACCCACAAAACCCTAACCCTAGTTTAGGGTACAAATATGGTATGGTTGGAATAGGCTAGTTAAACTCCTTCAACTAAGATTAAAATCTGGTAGAATGGTTATAATAAGATAGTGAACCTCTGGTAATTTAATTAGAATTTTTGGAATAATAATTGTAGTACTTCTTTTGTAACATAAGGGGATGCCCTAAATAATAAATTGATCATTTTGGTCTCTCTACCCTTTGGGAGGTCATGAAAGTTTGGCAGAGAAAGTGTTAATTATTTATAAACATATATAAATTTTATGAGAATTCTTGAATACATATTTGAGGTACTTACTTCACAAGCTTAGTAAATGAGGAAATTGTTCAATAATTTATTTAAGGCTCTTTACTGATAAATAATTTATGAAAATTGGCCCAAATCATTTATATGCCATTAAAATCATACTTGAATTTTATCTAAAGTTTTGGAAGTAATATAGCCTTACATATCTCTTTAAATGAATTATTAAGGAATAAATTGAAATAAGAAATGGGGGACAAAACCTTACTGAAAAATTTTGGATATTTTGGAGAGTAAGTTGAATACTTATTTTGAATATCATATAAAATCAGTGGAATGATATCTTGTCTGAAATTGATACATCATGTTCATTATTGGAATTTTTAGTCACTATAATAATTAAATAAATTATTAAATAAATAGGAAAATTGTGGATCTCTAGATTTAGGACTTAAAGTTCATAATGAACCTCCAATAATTATTATAGGAGTACTGGATGATTAATTGATGTTCTTTCCATTTTACCTGACATTTAACTTTGGTGGTCTGCATTTAGTAATTTTTGAAATGTTGTTCATTAATTTGTTTGAAACTTATTACTCCTTAATCACTTATGATATTTTACCCCGAGCATTTATATGCCCTTGCAATCAATTTAGAATTTTCCTTGAATTTTTGGAAATAATATTGCTCTACTTATCTATTTAAATGAATTATTGTAAGTTACAATTGAAATAAAAATTAGTGGCCTAAACCTTGCTGAAAAATTAAGAGACCTTGGATCTTAGGTTAAATGTTTCATATTAAGTATAACATAAATCTGGAAGAATTTTACCTTGTCTAAATTTGGTGTTTCCTGTTCAAACTGGGAGATTTTGGCCACTATGAAAATTTAATAAATTATTAGATAAATAGGAAAAATTGTGAAACTCTGGATTTGGGCAATAAAGGTTATAATGGACCTCCAATTATTATTTTAGGAGTACTGGATGATTATTTGATGTACTTCCCATTTTACATGACATTTAACTTTAGTGGTCTGCATATAGTAAATCTGCAGAAAATATGCGGAGTATAAAGTTGGGCACATGTGTCGGGATTAGTGGTTGTAGGTTTGGATAACTTAGAATGAGTTCATCACTCGAGTTAGGATGAGAAAGGGTTGGGTTTTGGCTAAATGTTAGATGGTGCTCGGGATCGACGAAAGATCGTCTGACCCGTAGGAAAATTTATCAAAATACTAGCGTTAGTCCGGCGAGCTTTTGCTAGGTTGTTGACTATGATGGACGGGATGGTCCGGGTAGCTTTGGCTCGGATTTTTGACTATGATGGACGGGATGGTCCTGGGAGCTTTGGCTCGGTTGTTTACTATGACGGACAGGATAGTCCGGGGAGCTTTGCCTCGGTTGTTGACGGACGGGATAGTCCGGGGAGCTTTGGCTCGGTTGTTGGTTGGACTCATAACTATTACATGTGCATAAAAGGTATAAGGTGGTGGGTCTTCGGTATTGGAGGGTCGATGCACCGACGCCAATACGCTGACTCGGCAAGTGTGGTTAGCACTTCGCCAACAGAAGTCCGGTGCGCCAGCCGACAGGAGTATGCAGGAGTCCGCTTTGTGCACCAAGCGTTGAGGCGTATGATAAGTCTGACTGGTAGTGTTTTACTGGTTTAGAGGTGGGCGAGGCCCAACCCACCGCTTTCGTCTGCCACTACGGAGGTATCCTTGGAGGTAACGGCTCCGAAAGGGGGAACTAAAGGTTTGTGTACATAGAGTCGAGTGGGTGAGTTGCACTTGCATGTCCACATCATGGCATAATTGTATTTCAGAGCATAACCATTGCATATAACCTTACACCTAATGTATAAGTTGTATGGGACGCTCTATACATTAGGCCCTGCAAAACGACCCCTTGGCTTATAGGTTTGTGCGAGCGTGCTTATAAGTCAAGGTTCTCATTCAGTACTATATATTTAAACCTGCTAGTAAAACCAACACCTTATCGTATAAATCGGTATGTGACTTTTTATACGATAGGAGCCTTGCAAGAGATCCCTTAGCTTATGTGTAATCACATAAGTTAAGGTTACTTTCTTATTCAAATTTTATATCATTATTACCATCTTTTTGAACTGTTAGTTTAGTTCCGCTGCCATCTGCTATTTGATATTCTCCATGTTCATGTCCTTCCCTTCTCTCCTCCCCGCTCAGTGCTTAGGAGCCATGGGGGAACGGGCGGGGGACGATAGGACTTAGTCTTTTAGACTAATGGTTTTCGAACCACATCATTTTAGAGGACCACAGAGCCCAGCATGGAGGATCAGCCGCGAAGGTCAGCACGCTTGGAGATCGGACAGTCTAGTACCGGAGTCCAGACAGCAGGGACTGTGAGTCCCGACCACTAGTAGTTATATTAGTTTGCTTCTGCGATGAGCGATTTGTAGTTAGGACATGATGTATCGGGCATAAGCCCGAGATTTCTGTTATATGTACTATCTGTGACACTCCCTTTGTGGAGCTTATTTTCTATACATGTGATTCTTGTGGACTTGCTTTTAATTTATTGCTACAATTGTGATCGATTTGGCCGGCAGGATCGGCGTTTTATTGTGACGACCTTCCCGGGTGCGAAGGTATCACCGCAAGGCGACGGTTCTGGGCCTAAGACCCCGGTGTTTAAAAAGAAAAAAAAATGGGGGTCTTACACATGGCCCTCCCAGAAAACTTCATCTCACACATCAAGACTCATTTGAGTCGATATCTCGCCTAAGTATAACTACAGATCTAGCACCAAGGGAGAGGGGAGGAAGCTCACCACATTTCCAGCGGTTCCGCAATCTCCGGCCATGGATCTTGTCATTCTTCTCGTCTGCATCCCTTTTCCTTGGCGACGGTGGCGATTCCTCATGGATTTTGGTTTGCTCCAGCAAGTTCTTCCCTATTCCAGAAGTTTTCTCAAGAAGATGTGGCTTGGAAGTGAATGAAAACGGCATGGGTTTCATTTTGGCTTTTTATTCAGAAGTGACATGGGTAGGGACACGCCCGTATCCTTCCCCATGTCCTGCTCAGGCGAAACGGTGTCAACGGTTCGATTGCTGCTTCGTGCACATACACGGGTACTGACACGTCCATGTCTGTACCCGTGTCAAGGTGACACGACCGCGGTTCTGCCCGTATCTATACCCGTGTCCTGCTCTAGACATATTTCGTCGAGCTTTACTTGACGCACACGGGTAGGGACACGCCCGTGTTTCTACATGTGTCCTTCTTGGGATAATGACTGCTTAACACTCAATTCTATGCCACTCAACACCACGGAACATGGGTAGGGACACGCCCATGTCTCTACCCGTGTCCTTCTCGGGACAAGCCACTCAACGCCACGGCACACGGGTAGGGACACGCCCGTGTCTCTACCCATGCCACACTCAAAACAGGCACTCAACGCCATTCTCAAGGCCACCCAGCACAACTTGAGTTCTGGCAGATGAACACGGGTAGAGACACCCCGTGTCCATACCCGTGTCCTACACATGCCCAACTTCTCTTTTCCCCAGGAGTGCGCGCCTGATCGCTTGAACTCTCTGAGCCTAAATCAGCTCTCCTGACTCAAAAGCGTGCACAAGGGGCCTAGCACGAATCGGGACATTACAAATCCTGTAAACAAAATAAAATATTTCATCCTGGAAATCAGGTTAAGGCTACGGGGAGAGAAAAACATAAAATAGACATAAAATAAAATATTCTTTTAAAGGTTACCTTGATGGAATAGCTCCGGGTAGCGCTTTTGCATCAAGTCCACCGGCTCCCACATGTACTCATCTTTCCCATGATTGGACCACAACACTTTTACCAACAGAACACTTTTGCGGCGCAAAATCCTCTTCTCGCTGTCTACTATCCGCACAGGCTCTAGTCGCACTGACCTATCTGTCGCAACTGCTCCATCAGTGGTTGGGACATATTGTTCGGGCTGCAACAACGCCTTTCATAGTGACGACGCATGGAATACGTCATGAAGATTCTCTTGACTTGACGGAAACTCCAACTGATATGCCAACGGACCAATCCTTTCCAATATGACGTAGAGCCCAACGTACCTTGGGCTGAGCTTCTTCACAACACGTACCCGAGATACTCCATGCATCGGCCTGATCTTTAAAAATACCTTGTCGCCCACTTGAAATTCCACCATCCGGTGTTTTTCATTATAATACTTTGCTTGACGACTTTGAGCCTCAAGCATGTGGTCCCGTATTAGCCTCATAGCCGCATAAGTATTATGTATGTATTCAATTCCCAAAGCCTTCGGATCTTCATCATGCACCCAAGACAAGGGTGTTCTACACCTTCTTCCATAAAGGGCTTCAAGGGGCGCCATCCCGATGCTAGTTTGATGGTTGTTGTTGTATGAGAATTCTACCAAGGGTTGGAGCCTTTCCCACGGCTCTCCTCTATCCAACACACACAACCTCAATAAGTCATCCAATGTCCTGATAGTCCTTTCAGATTGCCCGTCGGTTTGAGGGTGAAACGTTGTGCTGAAGTTAAGGCGCGAACCCAAATATGCCTGCACAGCCTTCCATTCCCTAGAGGTAAACCGACCATCTCGGTCAGAGACAATTGTCTTTGGCACGCCATGATACCGTACGAATTATTCCACAAAAAAGGCGTTCCAAAACATCCACGCGTGCTTCTTTCTTCATAGGTATGAACCGGGCTACCTTCGTCAAGCAATCAACGATTACCCATATTGAATCATTCACCGAGCGGGACGAGGCAAACCGTGGATGAAGTCCATGGAGACATCCTCGAACTTCCACTCAGGGATTGGCAATGACTGCAACAATCCACCGGGGCTCCTACATTCTACTTTCACCCTTTGAAAGGCCTCGCAATGCGTAATAAAATGTCTGACGTCTTTCTTCATTCCCGACCAACACATGGTCTTTCGCAAGTCGGCATACATCTTAGCAATCAAAAGGTGCACAGAATACTTAGAGCAGCGTGCCTCTCTCAAGATATCTTCCCAAATTTTATCTCCCTTGGGAATTTAAAGCCGGCCACGGAAATGAACAAGGCCGTCCTTTAGAGAGTACTCGTTGGTTGTCCCATCTTCAATTGACTTTATTGCCGGGGCCAGAGCCTCATCCCTTCCTTGCTTCGTCCGGATCCGGTATCGAATATCATAAATTATGCACATCGTGGTCAAGTACTCCGCATACCCATCCAGTTGATTATACACCAAGGTGATCTCCATCTCCTCAAGAATCCAAGCTAACTCGATATGCATCAACTGGGACTCGGGGCTTGTTTCTAGTACCTTCCTGCTCAAAGCATCGGCTACAGAATTTACTTTTTCGGGATGGTAGTTCATGGTGAATTCATAATCGCACAAAAACTCCAACCACAACTGCTATCTTAGATTTAATTCCTTCTGGGTAAGGACATACTTTAAGTTCTTATGATCCGAGAAGATTTCGCAGTGTGCGCCGTATAGTTAGTGCCTCCAAATCTTCAAGGAGAACGTTACTGCTCCCAACTCCAAATCATCAACTGGAGTGTTGATTTCATGCTTCTTCAGTTGTCTTGAAGCATATGCGATCACATGCCCGTGCTGCATCAATGCCGCTCCAATTCCTTGATATGATGCGTCAGTGTAAACTTAAAATACTTCCATCCCGGATGGAAAGGCTAGGATGGGTGCGGATATAAGTCTGTCCTTTAATCTTTGAACGCAGCTTCACATTGGGGTGTCCACTCATACGACACACCTTTCTTTGTTAGGGAAGTAAGAGGAAGAGCAACCTTTGAGAATCCCTTTACAAACTTGCGGTAGTACCCGAAAAGTCCAAGGAAACTCCGCACGTCGGCCGCCGACTTCAAGGGCGACCACTCCTTCACGGCACGCACTTTGTCTGGATCCATAGCTAGCCCAGCCCCACTGATCACATGACACAAAAAAGCAACCTCCTTAAGCAAGAATTCACACTTGCTGAATTTGGCGAACTGGGCGTGCTCTTTTAACTTCTTCAATAATATGGCCAGGTGCCCGACATGTTCTTCCTCCGTCTTGGAGTGGACCAAGATGTCGTCGATGAAAACAATGACGAAGACATCTAGATAGGGCTCGAACACTTTGTTCATCAAGCTCATGAAAGCTGATGGGGCATTTGTGAGCCCAAACGGCATCACAGTGAACTCATAAAAGCCGTAACTTGAGCAGAAAGCCGTTTTCTGAGATATCATCCTCTTGTATTCTCAATTGATAATACCCCGAGCGCAAATCTAGCTTTGAAAACCAATGCACTCCCACCAGTTGATTTAAAAACTCATCGATCCGAGGTAACGGATAGGTGTTCCATACCGTCAATCGGTTGAGCTCCCGATAATCTATGCATAATCGTAGGGTTCCATCTTTCTTATTAACGAATAGAACAGGGACTCTCCAAGATGATGAGCTGGGGCGAACAAACCCTGATTCTACCAACTCTTGCAGCTGAACTCTAAACTCGGCAAGTTCCTTCGCTGCCATTCGGTAAGGGAGTCCTGGAGACAGGCTTGGCACCCGGTACTAACTTGATTTGAAAATCTACCACTCTGTGTGGGGGTAATCCTGGCAATTTCTCCGGAAATACTTCGGGTAAATCGCGCACCACCCGCACATCCTTAATATCCAATGCCAACTCCTTCAGCTCGAAATAGATCATAAAAACTTCATCCCCCTTCATGTGGGCTTTTAAAGCCTGGACTGAAGATAACATCATACGGGGTGTAAGTCCACCTAGTGTCAACTACTTACACCTAAGGGGGGGGGGATAGGTGTCTTTGCAGCGTATTTGCGGAATTAAGGTTTTACCTGCACAAGAAGACAAAACAACACAGCACAAAAAGTACACAAGCAATTTATAGTGGTTCCCCGATTTGGGTACGTCCACTTTCCCCCTTCGACCTATCTCCCAACCAGGGACGACTCGGTCACTTCACCAACAGGATTGAAATCCAATCCTTGCACTACCGGAAGGAACCCTTCCACACGTAGGAGTCAACACCCCCACAACACGGGTTGCACCCAACCCTACAACTGAAGACCAATCGGTCCTTTACAATGAATTAAAAATAGCTTGTAAGAAATACAAACAACGTATGGAGACTAAGGTGTCCCTCTTCGTTCGACGACGTGTTCTTGAGGTCAACGAAGAGTCCACAACCATAGATCTCACTTGGAGAGAATCTCCCAGAGACCGGCGGAGACGACGAGCGGTGGCGAGGCACTTGGTGTTGGCGGCGGCAACTGAAAACAGCAGCAAAGCACTGGAGATCCAATCTTCTTAGCGAAGTCGGCAAGGTCTACCAACGGTCACACGAGGATCGATCGTCTCGATCGATTCGGACGGGGAAAGATTTCCATATCTCAAATCAAGAGACAAAAGATCTCTGGATAGACACGTGAGACGCTGTGCAGGACTAGGCTTCTATCACCGATGATCTGGAGGAGATCGAGATCGGCTTCGGTGATCGGCTGCGGTGACGGAGACAGAGCAAGTTCGCGAGATTAGGGTTTAGTCGGCCGCTTTGTTTCGTATCTCGTCTGTGTGTGTTACTGTACACAAATACCAGAGTATTTATACACTAGGTCAAGAGATGACCGTTGTGGGCCCTACCATTAGTAAGACCGAAGTCCGGTTCAAAATCCCGCAGATGTCGAGGACCGGTCCAGGCAGAGTCGGAAAAATACCTAAGTCAAATTCGGCAAGAATCGTGGGTGATTCTCGACGAATCGGCGAGAATCACTTACGATTCTCGCCGAATTCTACTTAGAGAATTCTGGCAGCACAGGTTTACAGAGGCCGGGGAGAATCGGTGGGAATCACCTTGGTTTCTCGCCGACTCGTCGAGAATGCAAAGTCATTCTCGACGAATCGGCGAGAATCACTTGGTGATTCTCGACGATTCTGCCTTAGATGATTTTTCTGACTGCGTCGAGACAGCCGGCCCAACCCGGCAAGAATCAACTAATGATTCTCGTCGACTCGTCGAGAATCACTTGTGATTCTCAACGAATCGGTGAGAATCACTTAGTGATTCTCGACGATTTACACTTAGACGATTCTCGTCTTTCAACCCGTGAGATGGTCTTTGGCCCATCCTTACTCCTTGTCTGCTCTTGCTTTATCATAGCCCTGTACTTGAAATTAAGTACACCCCAATAGAGAGAGTACACGTAGGCCAACACACTGATCTGCTCAACGAGGGATTACGTTGCACAGACCCGTGTATATTGACCCACTGCACCCTGACATTGGTGTGTACTTAGCATGGAATAACTGCAAGCACAACTAGAAGAAATTCATCAAATACATAGTCTATTTACCTTAGCTTGTACAGGGGCTTCTTCAAATCAGGTACATTGTGGATACAATACCCAACACGGGGCGCGAAGTTAATACCTTGAAAGATGACCTTCGAGTCTCCATGTCTCAACGAGATCCTCTTCTACGCGTAGTCAATCTTTACATAGTGCTGATCCAGCCATACCATGCCTAGAATGTGGTAGAACTCTGGCATTCTCAAGACTATGGCATGCATGTCAAAGAGCTTGTCTTCAAGGAGAACCTCAAACTCGCACTTCGCGGTTGCCGTCATCTCCGATCCATTTGGAAGGCACACCCTTCGAGCAATACTAGTGAAGTACTGCACTCCTTTTAGGTCTTTACTGAAGTCCGCAGACACAAACGAGTGCAAGCCACCGGTATCGAATAACGTATAGGTCGGTTTCTCACTAACCATTTTGCCTAAGTATCAAATTATGAAGGCTCAAGCCAGATTCCTAGAACAATCTTAAGTAGACTAAGGACGAATGCTTATAACGTATGAATTTCTTCCTCATAGACCTCATCCTGGAGCTGGGTCCTGCTTCAATTGCTCCTTCAGTGAGTCTCTTCACGCTTGTCTAAACACCCAAAGGACCCGCTTCTAACCACTTTACCATATATATTATCTCCGCCAAGCTCGAGTCTGCTATAAATAAAAGTGGTTGCCCTAGGGAATCTTCCATGTCTATTATCTGCGCTAGGTTCAAAATCTGCTATAAACAAAAGTGTTTGCCCTAGGGGGTCTCGCAAGACTTTATACAACAGTTTTACGTTCCTAGGGTCATCCAGACTTTAGGATATCGACGTATAAAGGTAAGTACCTAAGGTCAGGTTGGCTAATCATAGTGTAAAAGTTGGACAAACTTAGTGTGAATTATATATGGGCACACCATTGCTTCCGCTAAGTTAATTTGTCCCCAAACTAACTAATTGAACGGGGGTGGCACCATTGTTAAATGACTTCTCTAATCTAGGATCATAGCAATCTGATACCCTTTGTAAGACCCCCCCCCCTCCCGGAACAAAAAAACACGGCACGAGAGGGGTCTTATGCCCAGAACAGCCGCCTTGTGGTGGCACTAACACTCGGGCTAGCCTGTACCACTAGACGCCTATTCTGCCGGCCATAAACAATATCACACATTACCAACCAAACCAAAATATAACAGTACAGAAGTCAAATCCACACCAAGCATATAGTCCATAAAATACATATGTTAAGAAACTACAACAAGCTTCTAATTTCAGAGTACGTAAATAGTAGTTTGCCCAAAAGGGATACAACAAAACTTCTTACACTCACAACTGTAACTGACGGTAGTGACGGTACCATCCCCTCAGGCCCTATCGTCCTAGCCTGGCTGTCCGCTGCATAACTTGCTGCTCCACCTGCGGGGTTTCCTCCTAAAAAAGAAGATGTTGCAACCATTAGTCATAAAGACTAAGTGGCTTCACATCCGCTCCCCTGGCGACTCCTCAGCACCTGGCGGAGAAACGGATAGGGTACAATATATATGAAACATAGGTACAAGCAGGTGGTATATCACTATGTAAATAAAGCAGTGTAATAAATGAGCAACAACTTATTCTAGCAATTCTATCATCTACAACAGCATGATAGTATAATGTTATAATAGTAAGTAAATCAACTTATATGAATGCCCATATAAGCATATAAGTTTTGGATCGTTCAGTAGTAAGTAACTCATCGTATAGGAGTGCCCATACAAACTTATATGATGAGGATTTTGTGTATGCAATGAAGTGTAGTGACATATATGCAATGCAATGACTAACCCATGATCACACACATGCAATCGCTATGTCGACGCAGACTTGTAGTTCCCACTTTTCGAGCAGCTAGCTAACCTCTCATGCGTCATCCATCGTGGCCAGACGGTGATAGTAGAGCGGGCATCTCCACTACTAGGCTGGTCTCCACAATACCTGGCCTAGGCCTTCGTATGCCTTAATGCTATGAACACAACAGCAGAGCTCACATGCATACGAGGCTCAATGGGTGTCTCGGGTAGATGTGCACCGAGATCCTAGCCCCGAACTGGCCTAAGGTG
The DNA here is from genome assembly GCA_039513925.1 of Platanthera zijinensis. Taxonomy (NCBI): domain Eukaryota; kingdom Viridiplantae; phylum Streptophyta; class Magnoliopsida; order Asparagales; family Orchidaceae; genus Platanthera; species Platanthera zijinensis. The sequence continues at coordinate 143,733,039 of CM077084.1, read as the reverse complement.
TTATACAGAAGGAGACTCAGAAATGAGCACGTCACTTGGCATGGAAGGAGCCATGGGACGTGAACACTGAGGACCAAGCCCAATCGCCCAAGGTCTAGCTGTCAACTCCAATCAGTGTGACGATTGGCGAGCCCGTAGACCTGCCACATTATCCTTAACACGAGATTATGACCCCGAGTGTCGACTCACACCGCATGCAATACAACCACATCGTGGTACGGAAGGAGCCTCAGAAATGAGCATGTGGACCAAGCCCAACCGACCACTTGGCACGGAAGGAGCCTCAAGACATGAACACCGAGGACCAAGCCAAACTGACCACTTGGCACGGAAGGAGCCTCGGGAATTAAACACCGAGGACCAAGCCCAACCAACCACTTGGCACGGAAGGAGCCTCGGTACAACAACACCGAGGACCAAGCCCAACCGACCACTTGGCACAGAAGGAGCCTCGGGACATGAACATTGAGGACCAAGCCAACCATCAATTTATGATTCTTCCCAACGTACCAACCAGTGCGATCGGATATCCGGACTCACCCCTTTCACAATTGGGTACCCAAGGCACCATAAGGGTTTACCACAAACACCGGTGGCGAACCACCTCATACAGTAGACCATCTTAGACTCCCTTATATGACAAGCATCAAGACTATGATTACGTCTAATGCTATGGTCACTTAACTTTAACATCACCTCTTACAACTCCTTCACCAAAATAAATCATTTGTGTACACATGAGTTAACCATTTATTTAACACCTCACATGTTCCTACAACTAACACCGAATCAATTACCCAAGCTCTAGTAAATCTTATTATTAAACGACTAATTACCCTTCGTTCATTAACCCCAACCAAGTCGTTTCGTTCAACCACACACAATTTCACCATTTGTTTACGTGGGGTATATCTAGTAATTTCATCATGTGTTGAATAATCACAATTAGGCATATTATGAATCTCCTACCACTTAAAGTCGGATTGTTACAAAATCTCTTCCGAGTCCAAACCCAACTTTACACTTACCCAAGAATTTCAGGTGCAAAACTCCTGCTGGACAGAACCTTCAGCCAGAGATTCCCGTGGCTACAAGAATCAGGTGAGTGCATGTAACCCCTCGATGGAAAGGTATTTCCATGGGCTACAACTTTCATGTTCAGTTTGCAACCCAGATCAGAGTGTATCATATATGAAATTGGAACCAAGGCCTGATGCGTACAGAATACAATTTCTGCACGCTTAGTCTCACAGCCCTCTACTTCAATCAGACATTCCCGTGGCTACAGAGTTCACTTGAAGGCGTGTAACCACTCGTCGGAAAGGTAATTCCAAGGGCTAAGACTCTCATGTTTAGTCAGAAGCCCATATCTGGCCATATCTTGCCTGAAAATAGCCAAGAAGTCACTGCGTGCAAAAAACAGATTTCTGCACGCATCTTGAGGCAAAATGAACGGCATTGGTTCATCTTCCTCCTCAAGCCGATCCTCCCAAATCACAACCAAAAGTTCTTACACCCTTATTCACCCTCTTAAGGCCATTCCTCTTCATGAAACCACCCCCATCGTCACTTTGAAGGAAGGGGAGGTTGAAGATGACTAAACCTTAGAACACAAGTTCTAGCATGACCCTCCTAAAAATCTTCATCTCACACATCAAGACTCATTTGAGTCGATATCTCGCCTAAGGATAACTATAGATCTTGAACCAAGGGTGAGGGAGGGAAGCTCACCTCATTTCTAGCGGTTCCGCCATCTCCGGCCATGGATCTGTTCATTCTTCTCGTCAGCATCCCTTTTCCTTGGCGGCAGTGGCGATTCCTCACGGAGTTTGGTTGGCTCCAGCAAGTTCTTCCCTCCTCCAGAGGTTTTCTCCAGAAGATGTGGCTTGGAAGAGAATGAAAATGGCTAGGGTTTCATTTTGCCTTTTTATTCAGAAGTGACACGGGTAGGGACACGCCTGTGTCCTTAACCGTGTCCTGCTCGGGCGAAACGACATCAACGGTTTGATTGCCGCTTCGTGCACATACACGGGTACTGACATGCCTGTGTCTGTACCCGTGTCAAGGTGACACGGCCGTGGTTCTGCCTGTGTCTATACCTGTGTCCTGCTCTGGACATATTTCGTCGAGCTTGACTTGAAGCACACGGGTAGGGACACGCCCGTATCTCTACCCGTGTCCTTCTCGGGACAATGACTGCTTAACACTCAACACCATGCCACTCAACGCCACGGCACACGGGTAGGGACACGCCCGTGTCTCTTCCCGTGTCCTTCTCGAGACAAGCCACTCAACGCCACGTCACACGGGTAGGGACACGCCCGTGTCTCTACCCGTGTCATACTCAAAACAGGCACTCAACGCCATTCTCAAGACCACCCAGCACCACTGGAGTTCTGGCAGATGCACACGAGTAGTGATACGCCCGTGTCCCTACCCGTGTCCCTACCCGTGTCCCTACCCGTGTCCTACACAGGCCCAACTTCTCTTTTCCCCACGAGTGCGCGTCTGATCGCCTGCACTCTCTAAGCCTAAATAAGCTCTCCTGACTCAAAAGCACGCACAAGGGGACTAGCGCGAATCGGGTTGTTATAACTCTGGCCCTAATTAACCCTTAAAGGGCCACACTTTAGTATCACCAACACCTATTCAAATCTAACCCAATTTGGCTGATATTTGTATCATAGTCATTCCATGACCCTAAGAGTCAAATACAAAAATTTTGGTGGGTTTATAGGTCATTAGACCCCTTAAATAATTCATATACGGATTATTATATTTCTACAAAAAAATTAGGAACATGTTTTCCAAAAATTCTGATTTTTGGATATGTTTTAGCTATAGGTAAGAGTGACTCCCATCAAAAAATTCAAGTCATTTGGATGGCTGGATTGGTTGGGGGAACTCATAACAATCTCTGACCTAGCCTAGGTATAGACCTCACCAAAATGAGTGATGTGGTCTGACCTGAACTCAAAATTGGTTCAAACCAATTTTAAATAAACTAGAATCGTAGGGCTACAACTTTCGTGTAGACCACTTTTTCTGAATAGGCCTCTAGGTATTTTTAATAATTAATTTAAAACAGCCCAATAACTGTGACAGAAAATACATAAATCAACATCTAGTATAATAGATCTAACACAGATCTTAAAGGTGAATCTAATGTCTGCCAGATTTCTTCATCCTCCAGCCAATGGCCATGATTGGCCGAACATGGAGCGTATTCCATGCCCATTTGTCGGCCAACCGGCCACCTCCTTGGCTTGCCACCACCGCCACCACCTCCGTTGAGGTGGGGGTTATTGCTGGGCTGTGGCACGACCGCTAGATGGGAGATTTCTAGCGAACCCGAGAAGAAGCCCAAATCCGAAAATTATTTGAATTTGATGCTTGGAATCGGCTCAACTGAGCCTGATTCTTATCTCTAAAGATTCCCAAGATTTAACCCATGAAGGAGTAGAGGAGGACCTGATTTTCGGCCTGAATACGTGCGCTTTCCTCCTCACCATTTCCGGCCACCAAACTTTGGCTCCTCTGCAAACTTTATACCAACGCCAACGGAAATGAAAAGTAATCGGGGGAAATGCTTGCCCTTGCTCTAGTGAAGGTCCTAAAAGAGGGAATTCAGGAAAGGGGGCTTGTGACTCCCAAATATCATTAAACTCCATTAATGACCATTAATTTATTTACTTCGGTTTCAACCAAATTAAGTTGGCTGAACCAAATTAATGGCCGGCCACCTCCAGAAACTCCTCTTCCTTAAAGGAATAAAAGCCCCATAAAAGTGAGAGTTATGGAGCCTCCATGGCTATTCCATTCGTCAAACTTCACTCAGCTTTGCTCGAGGCTTTCGTCGAGCTCTTCTCGACGATTTCGTCGAGCTCTGCTCGACGATTTCATTCGAGCTCTGCTCGACGATTTCTGTCTAGCTCAGGTCAAATATTAGCCTGTATTTTTTTTGGTGTGTTACATTGGGTGTCATTAGACCCTTTAGTGCTTCCCAAGGTTTTGTCATGATCGAATCATGACAAAACCATCCTAGGAGTCTAGAAGTCCGAGGGATGTTACGTGATAATACGTTTTGTAGCCTAAACTATTATCGTATTTTTTAGTTTTGAAGGCGCTAATCATGTCTTATTAGCTTAATTTTTATCTTTCTTATGTAAATATTATTGCCACTAACATTTTCTTATCTTTTTGCAGGTTTCCAGAATTTTTGCCAAAAATGACCAGACACGCCCCACTGTCACGCCCTCCCTGGGCGTGTCACAGGGCGTGTCACCTGATCCCGAGGAATCTTGCTGACAGAGACCAAATAATAGGAAAAACCGTTGTCACGCCCCCCTGACACGCCCTCCCTGAGCGTGTCCCAGGGCATGATATGGGGCGTGTCTCCCTCTGCCCCAAGTCTGCCACCACATTAAATACATTTACGCCTCTACACGCCAATCATACCTGTCACTCCCCCCATCATGGGCATGACCCAGGGCGTGTTCGCCCGTCTTGAAGGATTTCCGGCCAATGATTGAGACTTGACGTATGTGTCACGCCCTACACGGGCGTGACCCAGGGCGTGTCAGCCATCGTATAGAAGTAATCATCCTTCCCGACAGAATCCAGAACCCGAGGTCAACCCCATATGTGTCACGCCCCCTGACACGCCCTCCCCGGGCATGACCTAGGACGTGACCAACCCGAGAATTTTTCCTATTAAGTCAAGGCCCCCCTTCCATTTCAGAAAAAGTTTGGGTTGAGAGGGGCGGTGCTGCCCCTTTGTTTCTTATCTCTTTTAGTGTTTTTTTTCTTGCTTTCTTCCCACTCTCTCCCTTTCTTATGTTGTATTTTTCTTAACCCTAGCCTAGTGTAATCTTTTATAATAGCGTTGTAATTGCTCTAGTTGCTAATTGTAGGGATAGAATAGGATTTTCATTCCATGCAATTGTAATTTAAATTTCAAGTTGTTGTAGCTCTCTTTAATATTAATAAAAGTGCTCTTTTCTTATACTTGTGTTCTATGCTTTACTACTCATCCCCTTCCTCCACTTCTCTATGATTAACTAATCCTCCTTGTACTCGATCTTGATGATCTGAGGTTCGAGTGATTAAGTTATGATGCTTTGAATTTACCTTTTCTTTTTCGGTTTTAGACCTTGGATTACTCTTGATTATTCTCATTTGGAATTATATTGTCGATATATAATTTCCAATATTTCTTTCATTCTTGGCTATACGAGAGGCCAATAGTTTGAAGTGAGCATTCAAGAGTAAAGAGAGTTGTACGCACTCCTCGAGAGAGGCAGACGCCCAAATCTCCCGGATTGGAGTAAAATCCAATAGTGGGGTTCACCGCGTAAAGCGAGCTTTAGGCCTCCGATTTAGACGAGAGTTGGTCGGACCTTCCTAAATTTAGTTGGGCACGACTTTGAGAGATGCGTGTTTAAGCTTTAGGAACCTCCATGGTCAAGGACCTTTTACCCTATTAAGTTTAGCTTTATTTATCATGTTTTTAATCGACTTAAGCCGAGGTGATTCTCGATCGAGTGCATTTCCATTTCATCATTCCAATCCTTTATTGTAATCACTTCTTTTATTCTTTCTATTTAACTTCAATCAGCTCTCCTTTAGTGCTATTTTCCTTTCATTAAGTGCGTTTATATTTCTCTTCAACCCTAAAATTTTCCGTCGATAAAATAATAGTTTTAATGTGAGTAAGTGTACTCAACAGTTCCCTGATTTCAATACAACACTTTTGTCCCCTAGCTACAGTTCAATAGGTATGTAAGATCACCCCCTCCTAGAACACAGAACACGATACGAGAGGTGTCTTATGCTCAGAACAGCCGCCTTGCGGTAGCACTAACACTCGGGTTAGCCTGTACCACAAGACGCATATTCTTCCTGCTATAACCAATATCACACATTGCCAACCCAACCAAAATATAACATAGAAGTCAAATCAACACAAAGCATATATTCCATAATATCATCAATAAAGAATCTACAACAAGCTTCTAATATCAGAGTACGTAAATAGTCGTTTTCCCAAAAGGGCTACAACAAAAACCTCTCACACTCACATCTGTAAATGACGGTAGAGACGGTACCGTTCCCCCAGGCCCTGTCATCCTGGCCTGGCTATACGGCTGCATAACCACCTGCTCCACCTGCGGGGTTTCCTCCTAAAAAGGAAGACGTAACAACCGTTAGTCATAAAGACTAAGTGGCTTCACATCCACTCCCCCGGCGATTCCTCGGTACCGGGCAGAGAAAGGAACATGGTACAATATATATAAATCATAGGTACAAGTAGGTGTTATAAACTAAAGAACACAAGGTATATAAAGCAGTGTAATAAATGAGGAACATCTTATTCTAATAATTCTACCATCTACAACAACATGAGAGTATAATGTTATAACAGTAAGTAACTCAACTTATATGAATGCTCATACAAGAATATAAGTTGAGGATCGTTCAGCAGTAAGTAACTCATCATATAGGAGTGCCCATACAAACTTATACGATGAGGATCTTGTGTATGAAATGGACTGTAATGACATGTATGCAATGCAATGAATCACCCATGATCATGCGCATGCAATCGCTATGTCGACATAGACTTGCAGTTCCCACTTTTCGAGAAGGTAGCTAACCTCTCAGGTGTCATCCGTCGTCGCCATACGGTGATAGTAGAGCGGGCATCTCCACTACTTGGCTGGTCTCCACACTACCTGGCCTAGGCCTTCGTACTCCTCAACGCTAAGAACAAACCAGCGGAGCTCACATGCGTACTACGGCTCAGCGGGTGTCTCGGGTAGATGTGCACCGAGATCCTAGCGCCGAACTGGCCTAATGTGTGATACGGAAGGAGCCTCAGAAATGATCACGAGTATCAAGCCCAACCGTTCACTTTGCATGGAAGGAGCCTTGGGACGTGAACACCGAGGACCAAGCCCAACCGCCCAAGGTCTATCTATCAACTCCCATCGGTGTGACGATTGGAGAACATGTAGACCTACCACACTATCCTTAACCCGAGACTACGACATCGCGTGTCAACTCGCACTACATGTAATATAACCATATCATGTTACGGTAGGAACCTCAGAAACGAGCACGAGGACCAAGCCCAACCGGTCGTATGGCATGGTAGGAGCCTCGGGACATGAACACCGAGGACCAAGCCCAACCATCCATTTATGACTCTTCCCAACGTTACCAACCAGTGCGATCGGATATCCGCTCTCACCCTTTCACAATCCGGTGTCTAAGGCACCACAAGATGTAAAGTCCCAATTCGCGCTAGGCCCCTTGATTGCGTATTTGAGTTAAGGGGGCTGTGGTGAGCCCAATGGGGGGTGTGGGTGAACAGGTGCGGACGTACGGGAAATGAGGAAAACAAGGCAAAACAGCATTTTTGGCTGACACGGGTATGGACACGGCCGTGTCCATACCTGTGTGCCTCATAAAAATAGGCTTACCAGTCAGAGAGGTACACGGGTATTGGGACACGGCGTGTCCCTACCCGTGTGCCGAGGACACGGGTCGAGACACGGCCGTGTCTCTACCCGTGTGCCGCAACCCTGACCCGGCAGAAAGTTGTTCTGGAATGAACACGGCCCTAGACACGGCAGGCAACACGGCCGTGTCACCTGAACACGGGTAGGAACACGGCCGTGTGCCTACCCGTGTCTGCGATGTATAAAAAGGAAAAAGTTGGAAACCCTAGCATTCATTCCCCTTTCTTCTGCCCCGAAATTCCTGAGAGAGTTCTTGGCTGGAGGAGGAGGAAGAGCTTGCCGGAGCCATCTTTGGAGGAATCAAAACGCAGCCACCGTCAAGGGAAAAACAATGCCGCCGCGAAGGAGTGCGAGGCTCATGGCCGGCCATGGTGGTACCGCTGGACTTGAGGTGAGCTTCCTCCCCTCTCCCTTGGTGCTAGATCTATAGTTATTTTAGGAGAGACATCGACTCCATAGAGTCTTGATGGTGAG